>JANPWX010000054.1:6639474-6696003 GCA_024734555.1 Trochalopteron elliotii
CTGTGCCACACACTGTTCAGGGGCACCAAAGGGGTTGGAAGTGCTACCTGTCCTCAAGGCATGTGCAACCCTAGCAGCCTTTGCCACTTGCAGTCATTCGAGCTCAGCCAGCATTGCAGTGACAGCATGTGTTAAGTGGTGTCACAGCCAGATCCCGACTGCTCCACCTGCCCACACGGAGCCCTTCACTTCTACAGTCGCAGGAGACGTTTCCTCTTTCCTCCATAGGGTGTGTTGGTCACCCATGAGGTTTTGCCCCAAAAGTGGTGGCAGCAGTCAGTTTATCTAGTGTATTTAACAGTTTGGTTGTAAATTAAATTAATTCCCTGAGGATTAGGACAGCTTTAGTTTTCTCTGACCTGTGCAGATACGATTCGTGAATTGAGAAAGGTGCCACTAATGCATGTCGATGTGCTTTTTTTCAGCCAGGGACCAAGCTAATCCACTACAAAGAACAAAGAACTTTTATAGCTGCTCCAATTCACTGCCAATTGCCTGCTGTGGCATAAAGGGTGGACTGGTCAGTTGGACTGAAAAAGAGTTAGGACTTTACATGTATGGCAGGGTTGGCTTAGGTATTCAGTGTTGCCCCAAGAACACCCCTCTAAACAAAGTCCTCAATTAGGCCAATCAGCCTAATTATCCAACTCAGTTGCAATGTCAGAGCAAAGCAAAAACAGCATTCACAAAATGACAAAGGATTGGGCCCTTTTTGTTTGTTCTAAGAGACCAGGCTGCTCTTCGTGTACTCGACAATTCTGAGACCAAGAGAACTTGGAACAGCTTTTGAAACAGAGGCTGCACAAGCCTCAGTGCCTGGTCTGGGATCCCGGCTTAGCAGCGTTCTGCAGTAGCAAAGCCGTCAGCAAGCATGCAGACAGACAGTTATCCACATTATTCCATGCTCTGTGGTGGGCCTGTCCACGAGGGATTAGACCAAATCTGCTAACCTCATTTCTGTTATATAACCTAAGACAGATCTGAACACTTTTCTCCAGAGGATTGTATGGTAAACGAGGATATCGCCTCCCCCTAGCCCTCTTCAGCTGCAGTTCAAATTAGGTTTTGCTGCTGTCATAATTCATCCTGTACCATAATGAAAATGGAATTGATTGAGATGGCATGTAGACATTGTGTCTAGACATACCCAGGTTACTTGTGTATACAAATTTTATCAGGTATCTGCTATCAATGCAGCTTTTCATGGAGCATAGGATTTAGCACAGACCATGGGGGCCAAAGGTGGGAGTGCATGCTTAGATCCCAAGTCCACGCTGAGCTATGGCATGCTACAGCCACTAGTAACTAGGCTTCCTAGGTTAAGAGCTCACACAAGTAAGCCCAATAGGGACTGCAGGTGTACGATATGCAAGAAAAACTGCCTGGGATCAGTGCTGATTTTGTAATGGGCTGACATCAGCATCGCTTTTCTGGTGGCTGTTTGCTACACACACCCCTGGCACCATACCAGCTGATGCTCCCCAGGTACACATGTTTAGAAGTCTTCTGAGCCCTCATGGAACTATTCATCCGTCATTACAAGTCTCTGATCTGCTCGTCTGTCATAACCCATGGGTTTAGCTTAAGCAAATGCTTACTCTGATCAATAGTTGTGTTGAAGTTTAGCAAGTCTTTTTCTGATATGGCAACAGCAAAGGATGCCAGGAATACTACTGGATTAAAATTACACCTATGTGAAAGTGAGATTAACTTTCAGTAAGGCTGCAGTCAGGCTGCGCACATGAGAAACTGATACTATGTCCATTTTTGTCTTTTCATTAATAGCATAGGAAAGAAAACAGGGTTTATTTGGATTCATAAATTAGAGATGAAATTACTATGCAAAGACATTAAGGAAATTTGCAGTTACACAACTGGAGTCCTAGAAGAAAAAGTACACAATTTTACTGAGAAAAACAAATTAAAAACAATTACAAGACATAAAGGGAGAAGTAGCTGGAGGTTTGGAATTTTCTTTTTTCTTTTTCCTTTTCCTTTTGAGGCCTGAAAACATTTGCATATTGTCTTAAATGTCATGCTTGGGTCCTCCTCAACCTATGCTGCCTAAGTCACAGAGTCATTTGTGACTTAGATGAGGGACTGGATTTCTCCAAAGGAGCTGTCATGTGACAGGCAAGACAAGGAACGTCAATGAGGCTTTTTTTGGTCACTAAGGATACACATCTTGTCTTTTATGGGAATTTACATTGACACATCCTTTTTAGAGTCATTCTTTCTAAACCAGGCCACTACTCACAGCAGTCTTCTGCAAACTGTTCTCTGTACTCCAAGCCCAAAACTCACTAGGAGCTCTGTGGGATGCCACAGTAAGGCAACACAGACCCTCAACAAGCCTCCAGTCTTGCAAACACAAGTCCCAAGTAACTCTGACTGCTGAGCAACTTTGCACCCATGCCTCAGTTATGCATGGGATATATTCTGAGAAGGACCAGAGCTACAGTTTATAGTGTTGTCCTCAGCTCTCACACACATGCCGTGCATGATTATACGGGGGGTTTATTAGTTTGACAAAGAGAATAAAACCATTAACATTTACATAGGAAGATAACACTGAACACCAGGATATATGCCTTCAAGAGGCAAAAGTACAGCTTAAAAAAGAAAAGGGAAGGAAAGGATAGGAAGAAGGTATGTCATGTATGACATACTGAAGAGGAACTTAACGTATGTGAGCTGAGGAAATGGAGCATCATGAATATGTTGTTTATATAGTGCCAAAAGGATGCTTTTATGGGGTTATAAACATTAGGTACCCCAAGCATGCAAGCTAACCTTCTTAAGAAGATACATACTCTGCCCTGTTAGAGCCAAACCCAAGTCCAAATTCGAGAACCAAGCATGTCTCCACTTTGAGAAATTTCAAATCAAAATTTGATCTGGGCTGAAGTCACTTGACTTATCCAAACCTTGCCCTTAAAGCAAATGATTTCTAGGCATCCCAGCTGAGATTGGTAAGAAGGGACTGTAGTCACTTGTGTTGTTATTCAGCGCTTTTCAAACTACACTATTACAGTTTCAAGAGGAAAAGTGAAAAAGGAAACAAAACCTTATCCAAGCTGAAAGTCAGGGGAATGTATTCAAGTAGAATATAATTAGCAAAGCTGGAAGATGGCCAGCATGAAATGTGCAACATTGTAACAAAAAAAAACCCCACCACAAAACAAAACAAAAACCCCCAAAAAACAACAACGACAAAAAAAAAAACCCCACACACATCCCTCAAAGATTTTGAATGACCGTAACCACCAGGACCTTATTTTTAATCTGCTCCATATAATATCTAAGCAATCAGATAACCTTATGTAACCTCAGACGTGCCTGTAGCTACCTTGAGAGCACTTCACTTGGTGTGTTAACTGAGATGTCCATGGTATGGATTTCCATTTCATAGATGACAGAGGAAATACTATTCCGTCTTTCTATTGTCTGACTACCTACTGCCATATTTTGCCAGGAAGCAGGTCTTCTTTTAGCCTCACTAAATTTTAATAGAGAAAGTTAATGAGATTTAAAGAGCAACAAATTAAACCATGTGTCAAACATGAACGTTCCAGTCAGAGCTGGACTTCTGTTTTTCCTCTTGTTTTCAGTTTCTGTGTTGCAGTTGGGAGAAACAGAGATGACAAAAACCACCAGAGCCAAATGGAGAACTTGTGTTCAGCTTTGGTCTGAGCGTCTGTGAGAGATTTTAGTCTAAACTGGATAGGCTGACAGTGTGAAAGGAGAGCAAACAACAGTAAAATAAGATGTTACTCTCAAGACAGTGAGAACTTCTTCCTATCAGACAGAGCTTGCCAGGACACTTTAATGCTAGTCATGCTAAATAAAATGTTGCTTTAAACACACTTAGGACTGGATTCTCAATGAGTCCTCCAACTCAGCAAGCAATATAATCTATTTTTTCCCTAACCAACAGTATTTAGTACCACAAGGGATAGTTAATACAATATCCAAAAAAGAAAAAAAAATCATAAAATAGGAATAAATAACCATAAGTTGCTTACATACATAAATGTTCTGGAGCATGGGATTTTATTCACTAACTGCCATATTGATTATAAAACATGCCTGAGAGCCCAAAGTGTTACTTTATTGCATTTAGCGGCAACAATTAGCCTCTCAATTTTTCACTGCCCTAACAAAGAGTATGGTTTTTACTGTCTAAGAGATGAAAAACCAAAACAAACCCCACTCTCTTCTGTGCGGCTGTGCTCTCCAGGGGCATATGTATGTGCAAGTGGCACAAAAGGCCATGAAGGCTTGATCTGTGGGCCATGAAGTAAAGGAAACAAACAAACAAACAAGCAGCAGATTATTTTCTTTCGTATTCTGGGGGACTACTTAGGGCCGAGGGAGCAGTGAAGAATTTCGTAATAAGGCTCTCTCTCGCTGAAGTACCACAGGCAACAAATTCCTTACAGCTGAATAGGAGAATAAGTGCAAAACTGAACACAGCAGGAAGAGGTGTGGTCCCTAATGCATCATTTGCTGTATTTTATTGTATGTGAGCCAAGAAAAGTAGAAGGCCACTGAAATTCCTAGAGAACAGAAGAGCCCAGAGAACTATGGAATTAGCAGGCTTTCTAATGCTTGGGATGTTTATGTTAAATACTTTCTATAATAAAGGAAGCATGTGTTTTGCAAGAAAAAGCATTAATGAGCTGAAATTCCCCTCATCATAATTCAAAGATTAATTAAGATAAATAATATAATTAAGTAATTTGGAAACACTTTTTTTCCCCCAGTAGTAGACATTCAGCTTGACATAACAGCCAAGGGGCATGTCATGAGGACTCCAGTCATGCTGACACTTGTAACTGGAGGAAAACTGCAGATACAAGAGAAATTTGGAAATTCTATTCAGGTGAACTACAGATGTGATAGAGGATATAGCTACAATTAACCTATAGGTAATCAAGAAGTGTCAGTGTTGCACTAACTGACAGAAGCTATGGCATCCTGATAACATTGCTGAAAGTATGTTTTGTATTTTCATCTCACTAGAACTCTAATTTGGACAGCTTATTGACCTACTTTCTGTATGTCACTGCTTTCAGCATATTAACCCCCCCTCCTCAAACACTCACGGCTATTTCGAATAAGTGCAAGAACAAGAAAGACTGTAGTGCAGATGTTGCTTGTGCATACAATCAATGCCTCCCTCCCCCACTAAAGTTTAATAAGGATTGTTAGTACATCATTGTAGCTGGTAATTGTGTAGGTACACATGGTAATTGCATGTATTTGCACTAATTATGTAAATGCACAATAATTAAAGCTCCAGGGTTTTCATGGTAAATTTTTAAGACACTCATGGATTTGTCATGGCAAAAGTGTCAGTCATGTAACCTAGTGGAAAAAGGGAGGAGGAGGAAGTTCAAGAGAACATAGTTCTTAAATTAAATGCAGATATTTAAATATAAATAAGTGGATAGAGGACACTGTATCATCAAACACAGCTGTTGTGCCCAGGCACACTTTTTTTCAGTCTTTTATCAGACTTAAAAAATAAAACCTAGAAAAAACCCCAAACACGTGTAAGTTAAAACTAAAGATCAAGTACACCTCCACTTTATCCACCTAACAACTCATCCTTTTCATTTAACCAGCGAAGGGCAGAAGTGAATTTGTGCTCTTTTTGCTGTTGTGATCACTTTGTAATAC
Organism: Trochalopteron elliotii; assembly: GCA_024734555.1. Lineage (NCBI taxonomy): Eukaryota > Metazoa > Chordata > Aves > Passeriformes > Leiothrichidae > Trochalopteron > Trochalopteron elliotii. The sequence goes on from JANPWX010000054.1 coordinate 6,645,160, forward strand.
TACCAGTTTTCTCCCTCTCCCACAGGCCTTATCACACTCCACTGAACACGTCAGTGGAAATATCTTGCCACTGCTTGGTTTTGGATAGATCTCCCAGCACAGTGTGCAATCTTAGCACAAGAGTCATACACTGCAAATTCAAGTTTCTTTTTGGGGTTTGCCACCTTTTATGCCCTTCCTTGAGACTTCAGGCATTCTCCTCACCCTCAAATCTTCAGATACAAACTTGCAGGTTTCCTCTGGGGAACACCCAGATCCCCCTGCAAGCACTTTCCCGGTGCAACAGGCAGGAGCTGCTTGTCTGTCCCCACCAGCTCATGCTGCAGCTCTAGCTGAGCCTTTGCTGCCATGCCCCAGGGACCTTTAGGCTCTGGGAGAGCTAACTACACATTAATGACTTCAGGCATGTGAAGGAAACGCAGCTGTGGAAACACACAGGGTACATCTACAAAACCAGCAAAGTGGGACATGCGTGTTCCAGCTGTTTAGCTGTTTTCAATCACCTCTGCAGCAAACCTGAGCAGCTCCCTAGAACAATCCCATTATCCTTATGCCAGGACCACAAGGGGCTGTTCAAGAAGCACAGCAAGATAACATAAGGTACTATGAAGTCAGAGCACTACTAAGCATTTCACTCTAAAAAGCCTTCCCTTTCAAATCACAGTGGTTGAGATCTTAATCACTTAAGTCAAGTGCTGGGTTTTTTAGCCATTGAAAACTGTCTACATTCATAAGACTTAGACCACTTATAAAGCATCAACCTGATTGCACTTAATGCATAAATAATCTGTATGCCATCACCCCCCATTTGATTGTGGGCGTGCGTGTTGGTCCCCACGGCACAGCAGCAGTCTCACTGGCTCATATACACAGCTGCCCACCTTCACTCGTGGACACCTCAACAGAGAATCAGCACAAAGAGTTTTAAGCCACTTAAACTTGAGAGCTTGAGCCAAGGGACAAAAGAGAGCTTCCTCAGGATTTGCAGCAAAACTATGAGAAGATTTGTCAGACTCAAACTCACATGTTGGTACTTATTTAACTCTAACCCCATAGAGATGGGTCAAAAAGCTCTCTGTTCATATGTCCTCCCATTTCTGTGCCCAGCACAATACAAGCTGCACTCCTTACCTGAAGGACTGGCTCCTGGGTAACAGAAGATCCCAAACCATAGCCTACAGCCTTGAGACACTTGTAAAGCTACACTCCAAACCTTCCTCCAAGGCTCCCTGGGGTGTACCCAAACTGCTAATTTCAGGAGGGCTTTTAGTACAGCTGTTTCAAATTGTCTCCTCAGCCACAGCTGGGGCAATAATGAGCTCTCTCTTTAATACTTCCTGGGCTGGAGGGGTTGTCAGGAATGCTTTGCTTTTTTAAAAGTCGATTTTTGAATGTCCAATCTACCAATTGTTTTCTACTTAAAAAAACCCCAAACAAAAACACGAAAAGCAACCTAATTCAAACAACCCTTTCTCCCTGAAAATACCCCAGTCCTCTTTCTGAGAAGTGGACTAATAAATGTTTCTGCACTTACTTAACAAAAAAGAAAAAAATTACCAGAACTATATCTGAATCAAAACAGCATATTTTTTCTGATACTCTTTTACTTTTAAAGGTAAAAAAATAAAGAAAAAATGTGGCTATGTGATAACAATGGGTCAAATCTAAGAAAAAATATTTCAAACACAGCTTTTAATTGGTGGGGTTCAATCTAACAAGAAAAGCTGCTGGGGACAGAGTAATTTCAGCTTTGTTTCTAACAATAGACATATCTTCGAGGTTTTTTTCCCCCCCACGTTAATAAAATTCCTATACTTATGTTTGATGGGGATTAAAGATGGTAAGGTGTCATTTTAAAATTTTCAATTTGCAGTAATGTTTTATAATTAAGTGAGAATCTTTCAGGAGCAGAGGATTTCACACAAATGCAGTCTTTCTAAAAAAAAAGAGAAGCATTGCTAAAACAGTGATCTGCTGTATTAACTTGCTTTAATTTTTCAGTAAATTCATCTGTTCTTCGGATAATGGATGATGGATGTCTAAAACCATGGAATATGGGGTTTGAGGGCATGAATGGAAAGCAGACGAGGTGGGTTACAGCTGGAGCACATTTTCTGTGTGTCTGTAGGGAATTTATTTCAGCTTGTCTTTGTTGTACAGCAGCATTGCCAGGTTAGGTTAGAGCTTTAACTTGTGCTAACGCAGGACCAAAGGTCTTTCAGATGTTTATGTCTAGTGGCAACTTGTATGATAAACACTTGCTTCCAGCAAAAGGACTACCCCAGCTGAGGAAGCCTGCAATCCAGTAAGGTCCCCTGGACCCAATGCTGCCCAAATATATTTGCATAGACAAGAAAAACCTCATGCCTCTGTGTGGGGAAGATTTACATTTCACAAGGAGAAAAATTAATTTGCCTGGGCTCGAGGGATTTTTTTAAGAGTGAATTGAAGGCATTTATGATATCTGCTAATATTATCTGTATATGTCCTTTTGATATCTCATACTCCAGCTGTGATGCCTGGTGATGTCAGGCCTGGTGCAAACACAGAGCTCTTCTCTTTGTATTGCCTAAATGTTGCTGTTGCTTTTCCAATATGTTTCAAAGATTTTTTCACCAGCAAGGTCAGTACTGGCATCTCCATTTCCTGGTGGGAAAACTGTATCATCAAAAGGTGAAATGACCATAGTCACTTAGAAAATCAATAGAAGGAGGCAATGTAGATGTTTTAGTACTAGTCCTACTCACTCTTTTCTGCTCCAGTGCAAGCACCTTTTTTTTGGTGAAGCATCTCTCTGGTAAGTGCCTAATTTATGAAAACAGTTTTGCTTAATCAGATTAGCAAAAGAGTTTGATGGTACAACTGACATTCACATTCCTTAGCAAGAAAACTTGCACTCTACTTGTCTGAAAATCATATTCACAGTGTCTCAAATTGATAGCTTGGACACAAAAATATCTGCAGTTAGCAAACAGTTTATTTAGAAATTAAACATCTGTGCAATTCTTTTGGCCTGCCTGAAAAATATGAATAAACATTGTTAAATACAAGTAGATCTAGTAAATACAAATATATGCATATCAATGAGCCTCACAGGTGGTGGTTGTGAAATGAACTGGTTGCTCTGAGATCCTCACCAGAGGAACGCTGATACAGCAGGTTATTAGCAGGGGCTGTTGGAATATACAAACCATGTCTGTTCCAAACCTGTCCACAGCAAAGCTGCCCTTTACAGGATATTTGCAACCCAAGCACCCAGCAACAGAAGATACTCTCACGAATCCAGGCATCAGGATTTACTCAAAAATCAGTGGCAGATGCTTGACCAGAACCTGCACCTGAACCTGTTTCTGAAAGGGAAACTGCATTGTCAAGTGCCTTGTTCCAACAAGTCGGTAACAGTGTCTGCGTATTTTAAATCGTGGTGTTGAGTCATCGTCATTTAAATGGAACCTAAACCCTGAGCATGTTGTCCTTACTATCCTACAAACAGCTGTGGAGCTTTCCCTTTGCAGGACAGGCACAGCCCCATAAATTCATCCCTGGTGTGAACCAAAGCTGGGCAGTTATTTTCTGGTTGCTGTATCACAATATATGGTGACAAAGGGAAGCATACTAGCAATAGTTTGTTTGACGTGATTGTTCTTTTAAGCAAGAATAATAACACTATAGTTCCAAGCAAAATTACACTTGTTCCACTTTCCCTTCCCCTTGAAAATGGAAAAGTAATCATTTCTTTAGCTGTGGGGTTTTATTTCATTTAATCTCTATACATACACCCTTTTCCAGTATAGACACTGGAACAGCAGCCATTTGATTTCTTGTTTGTGATTCTACATTTCTGTGAGTGTTTTGTTTTAAACAGTGGCTCATGCAGCAAGTTTGACTTAAATTAATGGCTTCCTGACTTTTGATGAATTTTTTTGTGAATGCTACTTTTCTGTATTTTTTATTTTCTTTTGGCAACTGGCATGCAACAGTTATACTCCATCAAAATAGTCCCAAGCTGTAGAGTGGCTTTAAGATCACTTCCTACTACATCTTTAAAAACCTGAAATATTCCCAAAACTTGGAAGCACCCATAGCATACATTGTACAGCTGCTACTATGGGTTTTGTTTAAACACTGAATCAAACTTGTGGGTGGAAACAAGGAACCAAAGTTATTTTGATTCACACTCCATAATTTCATGTGATAGGAAGAGTGGAGGCTACCAGTGATACCTCCAACCTTATGTTCTACAATGGCTTCGTAGGACTTGAAGATGAGGAATACAAGGAACCCTCATCAAAGCCCTGAAATCACGAGACACCTTTACTAAAGGAAATCTTAGTGAGGCAATCCTTGGTAATGCAGCCCATCCTCTCTTCAGTCTTGCTTCTTTGTGTGATATTTTAGAATCAGTCCTTGGGGACTAAAGGGAGACTTTGTCTGGCCCTTCAGAGCAGGGAAGAGACAAGCAGAGCAACCATCCATCTCTGTCACAAGTGATGGAGATGGGAAAAAGTAAAAAAGTGATAAAAACAATTCCTTATCCTGATATGAAACATCCATCCTCTCTTGTTTTAAATTGAACTGGAGGAAAGGGTACAGAGAAGTGACTGATCTTTTAAAATATATGAACAATCTTTTTGCTGTTTTATAGGAATGTAGAAGACACATCTTGCCAGAACTGAATTCATGTAATTCATTAAATATTTAGACATCTGTAGTGAGATTATTTTTCATGTTTTAATTTGAAAACCCTGCCCTTCTCAGTCTTTTTTACTGTTGAGACTACTGTAGAAGGTAGCTATTTCTCTGGGGAAAATATATGTGAAAAAACCAGGCAGTCTGGCCCAACAGTACTTAAATTCCAGATATTATAAACCATATGTAACAAGAAGGCTGTTGCTTTCTTTTCAAGGAAGCTGAACAATGAATCCCACCAGGCATTGATGGGAGCAGAGTCAAGCTTCCCTCCATTTCAGTGGTTTTATTCCGCTTTTGTGACACGAAGTTAAGACCCAAGTTATACAAAATGCTCAACAGGGAAACTCATGCAGTGCCTTCTCTGAGGGACTATTTACATACAATTTGTTGCAAGATTAGAATCAGGGGCTCTTTGCTCCCTGTCTCTCTCCTTCGATTTTATGTTTCTGTTGTTATGTTTTTCTTGTGATGTTTTTCTATGTTTTTCTTGGTACATTTTAAATTGGTGTCCACTTCTTTAATTGTTTGGCTGCCAAAAATCAGCAATGAAGAGTTTGACTTCAAAGCAAGATGCAGGCTCGTAGGAAAAGTGATAATAGTTTATGAGATATGTAAGAACCCATTTCTGCAAGACTGAGTCAAGTCCTAAATGATCTGAGAGTACAGCAAAGCCATGGGACGTTCACAGTGAAAATGTAGCATCCAACTTCAGCTGTCCTCCTTTGGTAGAAGTCAAAGTCTCCTGGAACAATGCTGCAAGATAAAGCTGCTCCTCCGAAATCAGGGGAGCTCCTTTGAGTCTGGCTGCCAAATGGTATATGTCTAATCTAGTTCTGTACATTTTAGTTTGATGGTAAGATTTCTACTTCAGAATTTGTTTTCATTCAAAGTGTGAATAAAAAACAGTTGGCACATTGAAGATTTCTCATGCATATTTAACAAACCATGCTTGTCATCAAAATATTCAGCAGTAATATCAATGTTGCAATACTTAGTATACCATAATGTTGGAATCCAAAGAAATTGAAATGAGTCAGCATGAAATGTTTTCCTCTTATCAAAATAATTTAGAGTATTGAAATAATGCATTTCTGCTCTCTACCTTGGAAAATACTATCAAAATCACCACATGCTCACAAAAGATTTGGATTTCCCTTTCCAACTGAGAAGTGTATGTTGTACGCTCTCCATCAGGTGAGATGGCTGGAAGAGGCAGAGGGAGAGGATCAACTGGTCTTACACAGGAGTAAGAGAGAGCAGGCAAGTGCTGCATGGTGTGCGCTAGTGGGTGTTAATTCACATGTACCTGCTTAGAGGGATCTGTGGGCAGCTCAGAAAATTGTGATGTGCCCAATTTTTCTGTATGAGTAAAGAAGAATATGAATATTTGAAAAGCCAAAGCCTGTGCTGGAGTAGAAAAGCCAGCCCTACTACAAAGAAATTGTTGTGCCTCTAATTACCCTTCTTCACCTATAGGTGGAATTTCCACTCCAACAGCTTTAGCAAGGAGCCTGTCAGCCTGGGAGGAGATTTCTGTTTGTCTTTGTACCGCAAACACTGGCTCTGTTGTGCAGCGCCAGTTTCTGATTCTAATGATTTCCTGAATTCATTCTCTTTTGTACCTTAGGGAAGGAAGAAGTGATCCTCTTGAAAATTCAGATAATTGCTTTTATTTGATTTTTATTAAACCTCATTCAAGAATAATATGATGGCTTTTTTTTATTACATTGTTCATCACTGTGGCATTTTTAAATTTGCTTTTCTAAAAGAAAGAATTTACTAAGTCAAAGATTTAATTCTATGATTTTTTGCTGAAAGAAAACTGGGAGCTCTTTTTGAGGTTTGTTTTGATTTCAAAGACTTCTGTAATATTGGTATCTATTTACTATCTCTGCTTCCTCTCTTTAACAGCCCGGGCTCCTTCCCCAGCCCCAGCCAGCAGCGCATGCTGTGGTTTATTGTGTGTGCGTCTGGAGCTGGCTGGGCCGGCATGGCCCCGGCTGTGCCCGGCTGCTGCTGAGGGGAGGCAGTGCAAGGGACGCTCTTTCTCCCCTGCTGTGGCTATCACATCTCCTGGGAGACGCTGATAGCAGCTCTGGGGAAACTGCAGGCTCCAGCTCCATCGGGAGATAAGCAGGGGGTCAGGCACAGAGCTGCCATGGGGGTTATCCCGCCACAGAGCAGGAGGAAAGCCTCCCTCTCTGGCTTTGGCTTAGTCACAGGCCCTGGGGTGACCACTTAGTCTTCCTGCTGGGGAGCACGAAGTGTGGCAAAGTCCTTTTCCTTGCATCCTTCCTTGTTTCCTTCTTTGATTCCTTCCTTCCTCCCTCCCTCCTTCCCTACCTCCATCCATCCCTATAACTCTCTTCTGTAGCTGATGTTACAGGTATTATTCTCATTGTATACACAGGGTGGCTGATGAAGAGAAGCAAAATGTTCTGCACTTAGAAGAGGTAAAAGTAGACAAAATTCAGGACCGACCACTTCTTGTTGCTTACGTACAGTAACAAATATGGATTTGGGAAATTTAATCTATTTACCTCTTTGCTGCCGGTGTGGCATCATCCACCATCCTTTAATAAGTCACACACAGAGCTACTTGATGTGTAGTTTTATGAGAGCTATTATTTTAAGAGTTGGTCATTTAAAGATAAGTGTTTAGGAACATGAGATTTTCATATACTTTTAAAGAAAGTTTTCCCCTTTTTCCATTTTATCGCAGGAAATGACATCTCAGAACACTGTGAAGACTTTATAAAAGGCTCTTTTTACTCGCAAAAATTTTTTAACAAGAATCCAGTCATCTTAGTTAATCCCTTTAAACTGTGTCAATATTTACTTTTAAGTGGAGTTTCAAATACTCCATGAGCTGCACTCTTTAGTTTAATCAGGACAATCCCCATTGACTGGGAATTACAGCTGAATACTGCTGGCGTTTACGTTGGGTCCTCACAGTTACAACTGGTGATGGCAGTAAGGATGATGGGATGTCTGTTGTTAGCATATGCAACTGTCCATGAATAAGTGAGTCCCCCAGGACTGCTTTTAGTCAGCTGCTGGGCTCCTGTCACATCTGTGATGTTCTGTACCCCCCACAAGGTTTCCAGAAGGGCCCATGGTCATTAAAATAATCAGCGTGGGACTTACAAAACAGCGTGTTCACCCTTGTCTGTTCATCCATGTCTTTTTGAAGAAATGTGGCAATTTGGCAACAGCTTGACCCCTGCTCAGAAGGGTGACAGAAAGGACCAGTCACAACCCCCACCACCCTGTAGAGGGTTATATGCCCTGAATGAGCAGCTGATCCCCATCCACAGGACACAGTTTTGTTACCAAAAGCCTGTAAATACAGACCGGGCTTCAACAGCTCTTGGAGGATAATGGGTAGCTACAGTTGCTTCAGCATAGGTGTCTTTGACAGAGCTAAAGACTCTTATTAGGCACTGCAGCCACTTCCCATGGTTATCCGCAACCTATAATTTGAGAGGGAAGCATATTTTTAATGTAACTGGCACATAGACTTTTGTTTTCTAATTTTGATGGAGTAATGGCAACAGACTTTGCACTGCAGGACAAAAGACAGGCAGATGGAGCACCATTTCATTATATAGTTACCCTATTTCACCTTCCCTTTCTTGAGGCAAGGGACAGGGTGTTTCATACCGCATGAGACAGCTTGCCCTTGCTCCTCTCTGATAGTAGATGTATTTGGATCAGAGGAGAAGTTGCTGGGTCCAAGATGTGGCTGACATTCCTTAAGTTATCTGGTCAATGTGTCCTACTCACATCCTTGGTATTAATAAGAAATTTTTGTTCCATTTAAAGCTGGCTTTTCCTTTGCTTTTTCTGAACAAAAAACAGTTGCTGTCTATAATGGCTGGGAAGTTTAATTCAGTAAGTCCTCTGTTACTGCAGTGGCACAGGGTATTCACAGCACTCTGATGTCCTTCTTGTCTGTCTATGATAAATCATAAATCCCTGGCCTTTTTTTTTTTTTTTTTTTTTAACTATAGTTCTTATTTATCCTGGGGAGCATGAGGAAGCATTTCCATAGTGGAGGATGTGGAGTTATCATGCTGAGAAGCCTTCTGTCATTAAATATCTCCTACACTATCACAGGAGTCACTTTGGATGACTTGGGTGTCCCCTTCTAGTGCCACATCCCCAGGCAGGGCAGATGTTTCCTATCTGGTAACATGGTAACAGAGAAAGGCATCACCTCACTCTCACGATCTTCAGTGTGGGGGCACCACATGGATGTAGAGGAGGCAACTGAAGTAATTAAAATCTTGCCTGGCACCTCAGGATAACGCCTGGCCTGGGACATCATGTTCCTTGTCGTGTCTTACTTGGTCGCACACCATTTGCACTTAATGTTAGTGAAGCAAACTGAAAGTTATAAAGCTATGGCAAAGATCAGAAGGCAGAAAAAGGTGAGTAAATATAAACAGTGAAGTGAAAGAATGTGACTGGAGAGCAGCGAGTGCTAAATGGTGCGTTTCACAAGAATCTGAGCTTGAGCTTCCCCAGGAACCACACACATCTCTGCAACACAGCTCTTAAGTCTCCAGCTAGTCACCCTTTTCCTTCCAGATTAATACTCATTTTAGGACACCTCAGCTTCTGGCTGCTGCTGGCTCTAAGATATTTATTTTCTGAGAGACTGACTTTCACATCATGTAATAAATTACTGGGATATATGGGGCATGCAGAGAACTGCTGCGTACATTTCAACTAGAAAACCAGACTGGATCAATCTCTCTGCATAGACATACTTAATTTTGTGAGTAGGAAAAGAAGCTATTGATGATTTTTCTGGGTTTCTTCCCCACAAAAACAAAAAAAACACCCCAAAAAACCCAAACCAAAACAAAAAAAAAGCTAAAGTGGTAACACCCTCTCTTGGCTTTTAATTTCCTTTCTGGTAGACATTTGCTAAAATTCAACATTTTCAGAAATATTTTAAGCTTAAATAACTTTAAACTAGATCTGGATCTGAAATTTAACTAAATCAGAAATGCAAAACCTTTTCTCATTGCTTTCTCCTGATGTTAAAGATTCTTCATATTACCACAATCCAGTATTTTGGGTTGTTGAGTCACCCCAGAGAGTGACTCTGGAGCCCCCATCCACTGTCACAGCTGTGGCAGTTCATACCATATTGAGATTTTTTCCGTGTTCTAACTGCTTTGCAATATAAATGGGCAAAGGCACTGCTTCTTTGCTTGGTCTCTTTGGAATCACTCAAAAATAAACCAGCACACCCTACATGAACCCTACATGTTTTGTCTCTCAGATTCTTTGCCATCTGGAACAGTTTCCTTAGGGCTCAAGAGTTTTTCCTGAAGACCGCCCCCCCACTGAAGCATGCTTTTCTCTTCCTCTCTCCTCCCCAAAAACTTCCTTTTGAACATTATGAGCCAGTTATACGTTTCCTTATTATTGTCTGGTCTCATGGTTGGTCAGAGGAGTGTCCTGTGTCAAAGTCTGTTTGTTGTCCTTTCACAGTGCTTGAATAGATGACAATCCATTCCAGTGTACAGTGGATCCCCAGCCATGCTGACATTTAGGAGAGCAGAGCACCTCTGCAGCAAATCTCTCCATCATTCCCATTTATCCTGTCCTGGTTTCATTTGCTGCTTTGGTGCATATGAATTATATTCCTTGTGAAGGAAACTAAACTAGAAGTTCTATTTGAGGTACATGCCAGTGGTGCCTCAATACCTTTAGAGAGAAAAGAGATCCATGGCCTACACTTAAACCACATAGACTTGGGATGTCCAGTCCAGTAAATCAAACTAAATGCAGTCTGAAGTAAAATGCCAAATCACATGCACTCTAAACGTGACTGTGAGCCCTCACAGCTAGCTGCACTGTCCTACTGCTCTGCTCTTACTGTGCCTAATGGCTCACTAATGTAGGCAAAGTCAGAGGCGCATAAAAGGTACAGCAGTTTTATATCATCAGCTTCCTAAAATCAATGAGTTCATAAGTTTCTGAGATCATTTAAGCTCCTGACTTATGTCTTCAGGCAGCCAGCAATATACAAATCGTATAGTCTACAGTACCTGCAGAGCTGAATTTGTTAGATGGTGCACAGTAATTAATGGATTTGTAAGTGATAAAAAGATGGGGTGAGCAGAGAGATCATCTATCAGTATTTCACCTATTGGGAGCCATGATTAAGTCCTTGAAGCTTTGAGATGTGGTCAGGCTGCAGAGCAGTTTAGGATAACAAGTGAAGACTGTTATCAGGTCCAATTACTCTCTAAAGGAAATTAAGAGACGCAAAATATAATTACTTGAACTGGAATGTAGCCAGGGTGTTGGGATGATCATTTGCTATATGACCATTAATGACTGTGGTAGAAAACTGTGGATTTAATGCCGTGAGGTAAATATTCACTCTCACCAAGGAGTCTGCTCGTTAAGAATAATATGGATGCAGTCATAAAAGAATGTTAATTGAATCCTGTGTTTGGGTGAGCATTCATCTTCTGAAACGAAGTATCAGCACTATCATCACTCAAAATACATAGAAATGCTGTTTAACATCTGTTGGGGATAGGGAATGGACAGGGCTCTCTATCACTTTTTTTGGTTCTGATGATGAGGGATAAGATGAAATTTCCATAGTGCAGACTGGCCTCTTTTGGAAACTACAGAAGCAAACATACCAGGATGCAAGCAAAACTGCTAAACAGAATGGATTTAAGGAATGGCTTATCAAAAATACTAGATATAAGAATAAAATTTTGCGATTTCATGGAAGCCAGAGTGTTTAGCAAATGATGTACTACTGTGCCTTTTGTCCTTCTTCTGTCCTGAAAGTAATAATAAGATTTTGTATGTCAGTAGTCTTTCATGCATTTAGATTACCCTTCAATTGAGTTTCATAGTACTCCAAAACAGAAGGATAAACACTATATGATAATTGCTTTACCTTTTACTGCAGTGCAGCAGATACATAACCACATTATCAGTAGAGGTGTGAAAAAAAAATCAGTGCTTGACAATGCTTCAGGAATTTGAGATGGTAAGAACCCATAGTTTATATTTCTAACATGTGAGAATAAAAACTTTAGTCCTATGACTTTTTCTGTGCAATACTTAGGTCACCAGCTACCAAGGTGGTTACATACATCTTTTATACCCAACCTAGCAGTTCATAGCAATACCCGTTACGATGCTGAGCACTCCAGTGGCTGCCAGACTTTGAAAACTTTTAAAATACTTTGCTAGTGAGAGGTGGTTTGCTTAATTAGTGCCCACAGTGGCCAGGGCTTCACAGTTCACCTGAAGGATCTGGAATATGTGACTGCTCTGTGTCTCTCTTCACACAGCACAGGTTCAGTCAGAAAGGCCGCCCTGCTGACAGGCGAGCTGTATCCACAGATGCTCCTACAAGAAAGAGCTTAGAAAGAAGCATCTCTGAGTCTTTATCAGCTTGAGAAAGATCCTGAAATTATGTAATTCGGGTACAAAGCTAAATCCTAATATCCTCTAATATAGTTTATTGCAAGTTTCTTTCCTTTAGTAAACCTGAATTTACGTAAGATGCTCCTGTGCTTGCCAATTTTTTGCAAGGAAATCTTGATAGACTGTGAAAAATATTAAATGCAGCTTGTGAAGCTTGTCGGTAAAGAACTGGCCTCTTAAAAATGCATGAGACTTGATCCAAAACTTGCTCAATTCCATGGGATAGTCTCCTTCACATAGCAGGTGAGAATTTTTTGGAAACTGATGAGCTTTCAGGAAGGTTCCTCCAAACCCAGAGAAAATGATAAAGACATTTGTGAATGAGGACAGGATGTGGGGAGAGAGAGAGAGTGAGAGAAATAGCAGTGTCTTCTCTTACTGCTTTCCTGAAAGTCCCACAAGCTTTTTTGTGCTTCTGAAAGAGCCAGAGGTAAGAGACATGTTTGATTTAAATCAGGAGAATCTTGTTAAAAATCTTCCAGCCTCTGAGAGAGCTGCTTACATTAGCATGATTATTTAGTCTGGAAAAAGGACTTCATTGCAGTCAGCTTGGAGAGGCCCAGAGTGCCAGCTGCAGCTCCTGTGAAAGGAAATTCCAGCCAGCACAGAGAGTGCTCCTGTTCCCAGTGCCCAGTCTCCTGTGCCTGGCCAAGGCTTCTGGAGGCTTCGAGTGCCTCTCACCCACTGCTTTTCTACACAGTCAGAAGGCTCCTGTCATAAGCACACATCCTTTCTGAAAGAAAGGACCAGACCTGCCTTCTGAGGCACCACTGACAACTTTAATAACTTATCTGGCAGAGGACAACCAGAAGAAACCGGATCTGGAACTGGCAAAGGGACCTCAAGGTCAGCCCTATTTCAGCACATTGCTTTTCATAATGGAATGTGAACAATAAATCCCATCATGTCTTTAATAATTCAGTAGTTAGCATGCTGGGAGAGGAGAAAATCTGTGGTGTAGTGCATCAAGTTTTATGCCATTCTCTTACTTCTGAGCCTGTAAAGGCAGCTAACAGCACTTAACCTAACACTGCTGCTACTGCTACACAGGAAAACATTCATTACACTGCATAACTCTGAGAAGAAAACCCTTAATTCATCAAACCATGTACATCAAAGGGGGATCTTTTATAACATCATTACATGAAGGGTATGTTTTTTTCCTTTTTAACTGAAACTGTGACAGGTCAGTCCCTCAGGCACCTTGTAATGGTGGTGGCCATGCCACAGGTTGTGAAGGATTTTATTGACCATGAGGCCTTTCATACCACTGCCTGGAATGAAGAGGAACTTTATTCTAGCAGAAATGTACAGGATATAGTGAGCAAACATGGGCACTGGAACATGCTGCCTTGTGCAGAAAAGAACCTCCTCTGTGTCCACTGCAGCAAGTTAACTGCTCCATGGACCATCTCTGATGGTTTGTGATGTCAGAGGCTGTGCACGGGCAGCTGACATGCAGGCATGTTCACTAGGACTTATCAGAATAGGAGTTTGTGAGAAGCAGGATACAAGACTTAGGCAGGTGGGTTGGCTAGAGGGAGGAGTTTTAAATGTCATTGTAGTTCCTAAATTTCCTGCTCAGAGCAGCTGAGATGATTAAGCAGAGAGAAGGAGGCATCTGACTTTTTTTACAGGTATAAGCTTATAGAAAATTTTTTCTTCCACATGCTTCTCCTATGAGTTTCCAAAGGTATTCTGTTTTCCTTCTGCTCTATTGCAGTCAAGTACCCATACTGAGGCTTTGGAGCAAAGCCTTTATTTCTAGTCTCCTGGTATAGATCCATAAATAAAGTAAACCCCCTTATGGCAGCATAATCTTCAAGAATGCCTCAACATGAATAAACTTTTATAGCAAAACTATAACCCTTTCCCTGCAACTCAAATGAAGCTCATCTGATTTGTATCTTTTGTTATTATCATTTTGGACCACACTGAGAGTGGGCAAGTTCCCATTTCCTGGCAGATAAAACACCCAGTGTACAAGAGATAGCAAGAGGCAGTTCAGTGGCCCTGGCACAGGCAAACCCTGGGCAAGGCACATTCACGGCTGCTGGGGGTGTCTCTGCTGCCTGCAGAGGTCTGTGGCAAAAGGAAAAAACCAAATAGGAAGTAACATTTAAGTTTGGGTTTAAAATTAAGATGCAAATCTGCTACACAAATATCCTACAGCAGGCAAGTCCAAAGGGAGCATGTTTCATTTTGGATCAGCTTAAATTTCTTAGACTAACTTCACTGACATTTGTCTTGTGGTGGTTAATTTACTTATGTCTGCTTTACACACTCACATTAGGCAGAGATAAAGTTCTCCACACAAAGGTTTGTACTCGCATGACAAATCTCAGGCTGTAACAGAAATGTTTTTGTACCACACTGGCCCCGTGCATCGGAGCAGCCACCACTGTGCACGGTTATTTGTTCTTGGCGGAACATTTGCTGTGTCACAGGCAGGCTGTGAGGAAAACGGGAATGAGCCTTGTGCCAAGGAAGATGCAGAGCAGACTTGAACAGCTGAAAGGAGCAAGGGAGGCGGTTAAAACCTTGTGGGTAATTTTTAGCTGATCCTGTCTTTCTTTTACCAGAAAATACTAATTGAAAATATTTAATTAATATGGGTATTAAAAATATAGAGGGATTTCAATGCCCTGTGAAACTCTTAGTGATTTTAGGAGTAGAATGATAAAGTTACTGTAGAAATTTAATCCAAAAATGTGTAGGGATCTTTTTCCCCCAAAATTATCCTGCTCTAATCACTTCTGATTCTCTCTTTCTTTATAAAGGGGGAAAAATGAGTTTTGTAGAGTATTTTGAGAAAGTGTAAGTTCTCAGTCTTCACTTTCCAATCCTCCCACACCCCAAAAAATGCCTTTACTTGGAGAGTTACATAGTTCACTTTTCAAAAAAAGAAGTTAGAGAGTCCCCATTTCTGAGAGACCCTTTCATCCAGTGTGTCACAGCTCCTATCACTCCTTATGGCTGCTTCTGCCTTTCACAACAGATAGATAAAAATAAACATGTGCTTCTAGTTCTGCTTTCTGAACCATTGGAAGAACACACAAGCAGAACAATAACATCAATAGCTCAGGGTTTTTTTCCTTTGCACCATCGTGATCCAGAGTCTTTTGGGGAGCAGCAGCCACCAGCCCCCCATGACGTGGCTGACCGGGGTCTGTGGGGACAAGGGTCAGTCTCCCACCTTTGAGGACGGAGGAACGGAAATGTAGAAAAAGCTCCTGCTTGTTCAAGGGCAGGAAGGAAGGCAGTTTTTTCTGTTCTAAAGCAAACTGCAATTTCAAGCTCTCTCTGAATACCTTTCAAGTACATCTGCTGTAAAGCCTTTGGAGCCACTGTTATTTACAAAGTAAAAAAGTGCAACCAATGCAGATTATAAGAGCTCTTTTCCAAGAAGAAAGCAAGAAGTATGCACTCTTCCAGCATCCTACCAGGGCTAAAATTATGGTGGTTGCACTTGTAGGCAGGCAAATAGTCATTTAGCATGGCACTTAGCCTGTACAGTCACGGTGCTTGCAACGATTAATGGATAGGTTAATTTTCTCTATTTCATTTTAAATAAATAGCCCTTCTGGTTAATTCTCTGCATATCATGCTGTGTGTGCACACTATGTGCAAAGCCATCCTGGTATATACTGTCCCCAGGCATTACAACACTTTCATTTCCCAAGTTTACTCCAATCTTGACCAAATGGAGCAAAGGAAATATGCATAATTTTTTCCTTTCCTAGCTATTGTCTCACATGTTTTCATTGCCATTACTTTTCCTTTAAGCTGTTGAGTGAATCAAGTGGCTGGCACTGTTTAAAGTGATTTCTTCTTCTTCTACTCTTCTACCTGCACTTACAAAGTTAAGTTTCCTGAAAATACTTGCTACCAGAATATTTAATTTTTAGTATTTAAATACATTTGGGCCAAATTCAGAACAGAAGCAAATAGGTATGGATCTGACTTAATGACTCCAATTTAACCTCAAATAATACCTGAATGAACTGCATATATATGAACTATGAAACCAAGGAATTATTCTGCTGTGTTCTGTAAGCCCACTCTACTCATGATTTATTTTAAATTACTTTGGGTAGGGTCACATTTTAGCATGTCACTATAAATGTGTGTTTGTGCGTGCAGAAGTTGATCATATCACAAACAGCTGTGGTGCTGGGATGAGCCTATTACATTCTTTAAAGGTGCATCTTTACGTTGTCTTCAAACCAAGGTTAGTACCTGTGTGAGATGGAGGCTGCGTAAGAAAGGTCTCTGAAATAAAAGCAGAAAAACTGGCAAAAACTTCATTTTCATTGTGACCTGCTCCTTTCCCAATTCAACAAAGAAATCTGGTCCTCTCTCTCCGTGTTACCCAGGACATTCTGCCGTGCAAAATCCTGTATTTCACCTGTAACGTTTTTATGATGGTTTGTTCAACTCTCTTCTGTCATCATAGAAGGATTAGTGGATTGCTAACTTGTAACATGTCCCTTCCTCCTTCCCTGCTTTAAATGACAAATCAACTCACTGGGAGTCAGACTCCAAAACCATTTATTTCTTTAAATGCTACCAGGCATCAAGGTCTGTCTCCAGTTACCTTTGTAATTTTGGCCTAACTCTGCACTTGTCACTCATAAGATCTACAGTTGTGGAAACTGTCAGCAGTACAGCGGTATAAAATTCAAACAGTCTCTGTGTGGTGGTGTCTGATAAGATAAGAAAAGTTATTTTGTGATTTCGAGATAGTTTGTCTCCTCTGACAGCTTTCATTTCAGTGTTTAGGAATTATTGTGCAGCATTTGTCTGTACTTTAGGAAACAAATATAGTTTAGGAAACAGTTTACTTGATTTTTTTTAATATAATAGAACTACCAATACTGATTTTAAAATGAAACAAAAATTCCTAAGTGAAATATACTTAATATTCTAATATGTGCATTTTACCATTGCATTTCATCAGGTTTCACTCTATTTCACTGAAAAATATTTAATCAGAGAAGGAAAAAAATCACGATACAGCTTTCCCAGAAGTACTGTTATTTTTTAGGTTAGTTGAAATGTTGAGAAATGATAGCGAGGAAGAACATTCTGAAAATTTTAGGTTGCCTTTTAAAAGATCTGGTGTCTTTGGAATGGTGTAAAAAAAGAAAAAAAAAAAGTAAATCTGCAAAATAAGCCCTTCATTCTGCAGCTTCATTCTGGCTGGGGCTCATGTAAGGACATCATTTCCTGCTTGGGAAAAGGCTCTACTTTCTCTTTAACAGAGATGGTCCTGTTCTCATTTTCTTTATTTTCTGTTTATTTTGGACCAGCATTTTTAGGACTCCCAAAGTGTGTTACAATCATGAGACTACTGTACATGCCTTACCTGATGCAGGCAGTGCCCCTTGGTTTTATTGGTGTCTATCTTAGGATCAAAAGGTTTTCTCTAAGCAAGGTGAGTGCAATATGACCTCTAAGGCACTATTGCAGAACAGATATTGGTTTATACTGTGATAGTTTGTGTTCCTCCGTGTATTCTCCAGTCATGCATGAGCTCTCCTGAGTGTCTTTGCCATGAAGTGGAGCTTCCCCAAGATTCACTAAACGTGTTCTGGAGCACTCCCCATCTGTGTGCTGCCATCTCTGTTCAAACAGCAGCTGTGCTCTCTGCTCTGCAGGCTCCTGCTTTTAAAAACTGAGTCTCCCTAGGAGTGCGGGTGCAATGAGCAAGCAAGGCTGTGAGGAGATGCTTGGCCATGTTGTGATAAAATATTAATGACATCAATCAGAAATCAATATCAGTTTTATACTCCTTGCAGAGTCAGTGCTAGATTTAAGCTAATGTAGAGCACTTCTGAAATACCCAAAAGCACAAAGCCTTACCTGTTTGCAAGGGAAAACCTCACAGAAATGAACTGCCCCACACAAACCAAACTTGCTCAGGACTACACGCTCTCTGACAATAGCATCCACCTCCACAGTCTAATCATTATCCCACTTTATGATCATTCCTAGCAGCTCCTTTCCTCCTACTGCCTGTACAGCTGCAGTGTGGAGGTTTTCCCCACATCCCTGCTAACTCAGCTCCAGGTACCATGCAAACAGACACTTGAACAGCCTGTATCTCAGCACTGTGCTGTGGGACACACAGCAGACCACCCCGGGGCAGCAGCACTGCCCTGACCACACTGATGTGAGAGCTGGGGTGAGGGCTTTCCTCACTGCTCAGATCCTGACTCTCAGGTAGGGGTGGAGGTGTGCTGTGACCTTGAAGTCCTCCTGAAAAATATGGCTAGACAGATTAAGAAATTTGCTGTAAGTCGTGTCCATTTCCAAATTTTCTCTGTTCAGGAGAAGGTAATATGTGCTTTTTTTTTTGAACAGGACAACATTCTCTGTCCAGGGGTTTGCTCTGGTAACTAGGTTTACAAACATTTGCTGACAGTTTTGAAAAGTGTAACAGCACATTAACATTTCCTCAGTATGGAACCTAACTTGGTGCTTGGGCAGGCAAGTTTTCAAAATTTTTGGACAAATGTATGAAGGGCTGCTGGAATCCATTTTAGCAGCTAATATGCTGAACTTCTAAGTAAGTGAGATTGTGCTGGTATATATTTTCAAAAGACTGAACTATTTTTTATTACACTGAAGATTTGTTCTTTATCAGAATGAAGAACCGAAGAGGTTTAATAAATGCTCTTCTCCCCAGAGTCCTTTCCCTTTGAAAATTTTACCTGCACTGACATCTAAGGGTCCAATTCACAGACCATGGACTTGGGGACAATGTTCTTCTTTAATGTAAGGAGAGGTCTGACCCGGGTCCCCAGGAGAAGACCCAAAGCCATCATTACATGCAATGCTCATCAGCCTTAAGTACCACACAGCAGACCATTTGAACAGGTTTTGTGTGGGGGTTTTTGTCTTCAGTGTTTCTGTGGTGTGTGACCGAATTGAACTTTATAAATATCAAATAGGCCTGTGGCCAGACTGCTGTGGCTGTGGCCTGTACAAGGGAAAAAGAGAAAGGCACTCTTTGAAACTTGTAATTTTCCTCTTTGCTTTCTGTGTATTGTACTTTTAACATTTTAATATCCATATCTATATTTAGAGGCACCTGCCAGCCTCTTTGGCTGCAGCACTTCAGAGATCACAGCCATAGTGTGCTGGTTCTACTGCAACTGGCTTTGTCTTCTGGTTTCTTTTGCCTCAGGTAACTTTTGCATGTAAATATATTTTGCTTCCTGTTCTGTAGAACTGAAGAACCACAGACTAGTCAAAATGGGGAAAAGAGCCTGCCAATAATAAGTGGGTCTTTCAGAAATATGATTTAAGAAATCTTGACTGGAAATCAATTAAAGTCCATCACAGAGTATTTGAACTTCAAGACATTTTAGTACAAAGCTGAGGCAGGAGAAAACACCATCAGAGTCCTTTATAACAGAGAGATCCAGTGTTTTCATTTTTCATTCCAGTGTTCCAAGGACAGAACACGCTCCCTCAGACTTTTGCACCAGATTCAGACTAAACGACCTGAATTTAACGGAGATTTTCCTTTCTCTTTTTACTCAAACCTGCAGCCATGCTGTGCAGATCTGCGTAAACAGCAAAATCAAGGTGTTTTCTTACATTTCTAGTAATAGTTTTAACCTCTAATCTGTGTACGTCCCAAGACTGGGGACATCAATAGTACTGCATCTGCTTGTTCCATTTATGTTATTTTTCCATATCCAAGTGTGCTTGTGGTTTTTGATAAAAATTCAGCCTGTTAATTACTCCAAAAGGTTTATATTAAAGAACTGGTCATGTCAATCACATCTGTGGCCAACTGACTCATCCTTACCTAACCTTTCACAGTATAAGGCTTTTCTGGAGTACAGCCCATTGTACATTCTGGTACAGTCAAGTGCAGTATGTCACAATTGAGAGAAAAAGAAACAGGAATTGCATTACTAGTCACCATATGACTATAGAATGATTATTTCAAGCAGTTTTTTTGTGTAATTGCTTTAAACTCTCTCAGAGATTACTAATTTTAGAGGAGTTTTAAGGGCATTCCTTTAAAAAAAGTGGTCACACATTAATAAATGCAATGATTTAGGGACCTTTCCCCCATTTTATAAACAAAATCCTAGAACAATTAATTTTAACATTTAATCACTGCTTTTTAATTTTTTTTTAAAGGCTATCATATGCTTTATGTGGGTGCTGAAACACAGTGCCTATGTCCGACTTTCTCCTGTTACCAGCACGTGGACAGATATAGTGAAAAATAATTATTTCATTCCAGGGCTTTCTTGTTTGTACTTTATGTCTAAATATCTTTTCCCTGTGGCATAATATCCTAATTCACTTAATGTGTACTCAACTTCAAGGTCCAAGTCTCTCAAGGGATTTGTAGGGTATTGTTCAGTGATAATCTACAATATAGGGGACAGTGCATCACATGCACTGACAAAGAGTACAAAACATACACAGGAATAGTAGGAGTTGTAGGACAGTGATACCAGGCTGCAGCACAGAGCAAGAAGCAACACAGGCAGTTTTATAGTGAAACTTGAAATGATCAATGTTTATAGTATAGATCTAAAAAATAAATAAAATAAGTAAGGCCAGTTGGGGAAACAAATGTCTGGTAGAGGAGAAGTGCAAGAATGGGGAAGGTAGTTCTCTAGGAGTTATCAGATTGCACCTGGAGAACAGAGAAACTAAATTTAACCAGCAAGGAGAAGTTTGCAACAAAACATCTTAACAATGTGGTTAAGCAACATAAAAACACTGAAATCAGCCAGAGATTCTTATATTTAATGCCTCATATCCCAGGAGCTGACTCAACAATAGCACAGTAATATTTCAACATACATTTTACAACATATTTCCCTTGCCAATGTGCTTAGGCCAATCTATAATTAGATGTAATAATTAGGAGCCAGGTAATATATTATTTGAGTTGAGTGAATGTTTTGCAGTAAAGACACGCACTTTTCTTGTTTGAATTTTCCTTAAGCAAACCATATTTCCTAGGGATTGCCAGCTTACTACTTTAATTACTGCTTTTTCAGTGTTCTTGAATTGCAATGATTAGTGTTTGTCTGGACTATTCTCAGTCACCTACACTTCTGCAGGAGCTAAATTGTAGATAAAATAAAAGTTGAGAATTTGAAATTTTGGTTTGTGTAGTCCCATTATGTTATTACACATGTGGGTTCTTTTGAGGTCATGTCTCTAAGAAAGTGAGGTCAGGTCTTCCTGTCAGGGCTATCATTTAAATTAGTAGAAACTGTTCTCTTGACATGTTCAGGGGAGGCCACATCCCTTTCAGGTTTGTTACCTTCTGCTGGCCTCACTGTGATCACTGACAGAGGAACTGCACATGGATACAAACAGCCCTGCCTTGCCTTTCACTCCTTTTCAGATGCATCTGTGAACCCCTGGGAAGGATGATGGCAGGGATCTGCCCCTGTTTATCAAAAGGTGGCCAGTATGATTAGCCATTTTAATCTAGAGTCCTGGCCACCATGCTTAGGACTTCCAGGTTTTCCATGCTGCCATGGAAACACACATAAAGATTTACCAAGGGAGGAAAAAAGAAAGGAAGAAAAGAAAAAGAAAAAAGACAAATCTAGGAAAGGCAGTAATGTTCAGGGGACAATGTTTAATCCTCATTAAGTGGTGTAATGTTGAATATGATTTGCTGTACTGCAGCTTTGTTAGTCAGCTAACAGCTTGATTTTACAACTGTGCGCACATACAGTTAACATTTTTATTTAAGAAATCCCAATAAAGGTAATATGCCTTTTGCTGTAGCTATGCCTTGAAAAATAACTGAGTTAAAGCTGAGTTTCTTTATATGGCACTTAAAATTTAATAGTGGATTTTTTTTCTTTTATTGATCTTTTGAACGCTTCATTTGATACCAAAAGTAGAAGGAAGCTGAATCACCCGTTCCAAAGCCTTAAGGCAAGACTGGGCAGTCCAGATCTAAACTGAAATCTGAATATTGAAAGCTCACCTTTCATCTATGATGCTAAAACAAAACCTCCATTTCCTCCTCATCTTCCTGAACTTTGGAGTGGCTGATCTTGTCAGCCCGTGTGGAGGCTGTGGAAGAGGACACCTGAACTGTCATGCCAACTTGGCTATGAATTGCTGCCTCTTCTAGGCAAGACCGTTTTCTTCTATATATAGCATACCCTCTGTTTTTGCTGCGAAATAATTAAAATGAAACAGTGGAATTCAAATGGCACAAATACTCTGCGTGGCCTCACCAGCTGCCCCAGCTGTGGCTCTGCTGGTGGGTGGCACTGTCCTGTTGGGGGCACATTTGCTGTACGTGCAGCTGCTCAGCCAGGATGGGCTTCTGATTTCTCACCCTGGCTATGCTACGCAATGTGATTAAATTAGATCTCTTACATTGTTCACTGACTTCTGGTAAATTACACCTTTGATTCCTGGTCCAATGAAAAGGTGCTAATTATCTTTCTAAGTGCTCATTTAATGTTCTGCAGTGACATAAAGCATGAGTGCAGCCGTCTGCATGCCCAAACCTTCCAGAGGTTTCTCCCAGGCTGCTCAGTCTCATCAGCCTTTTTCATTTTTCCTCTGTTCTTTCCCTCTGTCCCTCCAAGGCTCCTGCTGTGTGCCAGTTCTGCAGCTGAATAAATCTCCAGCATTGTTTGCTGCAACTGGCTCCATTTTAACCCATGAAAAAAAGAAAATTGGCATCCTGTCTGCATTGCCCAGCTCACATTATGATTTCTCTCTTAGATGGAGCTTAGCAGACCTCACTTTGCAAATGGCTGCCCCTACTCTTCCCTTGAGAAGGAAGTTTATCTGGAGAAGCATTTCACCCATGCCTTACACAGCTTGCACCTGCCCTTTTTGTAAATAGTTTATAAAAGCTCTCAGCTGTTGACTGTGTTATGTGACCAGCGGTCCTTGGAGGCCAAGGTGCCCAAATCCACCTACCAGGACCTACACACACACACATCTCTGGGGAGCAGCTGGTGCCAGGGGCTGTTATTTCCTGGAAAGCAGCCCACAGCCTGGGCTCCCCATCTCCAAAGCGGTGGAACCCTGGTAAAGTCCATGGATGTCCCTTGGATGGCTGGGACACTGTCCTGCTCTCAAGCTTCTCACTTCATTCCCTGTCCCTAGACCTGGATGCTGGTGACTCCAACCTCAGGATCTCAGCGAGTTGTGCCAAAGCTGTGGCTGTTCCACAGTCTCCCACCTCTCACATGGACACACAGCAGTGGTTCTGCAGAGGGGTTTTCACAGCTGCTCCCTGGCAGCCCCACTGCCCCTCCTCAGGGAGAAACTGCCCAGCCCTGGTGGGTAAAGGCACAGCTCCCTCTCTACTGGCTCTGGGCTCAGGTTTTCAGTGGTGGCTTCACTGCAAGGAAAGCAGAGGCTTAAAATGCACTTGTCACCTAAGTGCATGTAACTACATTCTGTGAAAAACCTGCCGGATTCTAACAGCTTGTATTTAAATAGTGGGAAAAAAACCCAAACATTGCTAAAGCCATCCCTGCCGGTTCTCCCTGTGTGTTTTGGTAGGTGTCCCCAGAGCTCACTGCCTCACAGTTGTACACTGGGCAGGGGCTGCCCCAGGCTCGTGGATACTCTGTTCCTGGCAGGTCCCAGCCTTGTGCCAGGCTGACAGCAAAAAATGTTTCAGTCTGGGTTCTATAGATGGTGAAAATCCAGCACAGAAGGAGAGTGGCACTGACAGCACCCAGTGCCCTGCCTCTGTGGGAGAGGCTCGCTGATGAACCCACACATTTATTACAGGTGGACCAGGCTGAGGCTGTTTTACAGGAGATCTTTCCCCTCCCAGTTTGAGCACTGTTAAACCTTTTCCATGCTAGCTCTGTTTGCCTCAACCTGTTGGCCGTGTCTCAGCAGGGGCTCTGCTCACAACTAACAGGCACAGCCGTGCTCCCGGCCACTCTCCCAGGACAAAATGTGTTTGTGGAGCACAGCAGTGGCCAGGTTCAGCAGGGCTGGCTGGCGTGTACTCATCTATTTCTATTAGATTTTTCTTTAAAAGCACACTGGCTTATTTTTTGTTGTTACTTCCAAAGAAGATTAAATATGCCCTAGTTTGAACTTGAAGAATTATTTTGCTTTCACTCAAACATCCAGCTATGCTATATGAAACTCAGGCTTGTGAGGCTGCTGCATGAGAACTGGGCTGCCCCCACCTCCTTTTTCAGAATCCTGCTGCCAGAGGTTTTAGTCCCTAATCATTACCAAGACAAATATTCCCAGGTGCCATAGTGAAACACAGTTATTAAACAAAAAGAAAGAGAGAAAGAAAGGGAAAAAAGCTACAAATCAGATTTCAAACAGCAGTTAATTTGCTTCACCATCACTTGCTATGTGCCAGGGAGCCTGTAGGTATTTGTGGGAATCAATCCACAGCAGTGAAGCTGCACTCTCTGACTGAGTGTGCATCTGGGCCATGCATGCACCTGCTTGCCTCTATTCTGGTCCTAGACTCAGTTTCTCCAGTTGTCCCCAACCTTAGACACATTTGCTACTGCACTTGTTCATGGAGATCAAGCCCATACAGAGCAGACAGCTTCACTTCCAGGCACCACTCCAGAGACAAATGAACTTGGATTTCATCATTGTTCCCTAACCTGAGGCTGGGCAAGCAGTACCTCTCTGGGGTTTGTGCTTTCTAGTGCCTCCACAGCTCCTCATGCCTCACAGCATTCCCCGAGGAAGCAGGCTGCTTTTGTGCCATGCTGGTGGCTGTCTGTGCACCTTAGCACTGTGGGCACTTTGAACACAAGTGTCTCTTCTGTGTACATGTGGTGAGGGCACTGGTGTCACTGGACAGACTGGGAACTCACGATTATGTACCTTGACACAGCCAATCCCCTTCAAAGAACTGAACTCCAGAGCACTGTAGACACAATTCAGTGCAATCCCATTGACCTGTGGTCCTGGTTTCCCTCTCTGGTGTGGTCCCTTGGGATGAGTTGGGGTGAGACCTTTTTTCTGTTCGTTGTGATCAATTCTTCCAGCTTATATCTCCATCAGTCCTTTCCTGCACTGAGCCCTTGCACACTGAGATAGTGTTTGCAGACATATTCTAACAGGACCAGAGGGATGTGAGGACATCCAAGAACCAAAGTAAGATTTTTTTTCCTAGCACTTCTCCTTTACAACCTCTTTTAATATGGATGCCCTGAACAGTAAAACAATATTGACCTAACCACAGCAGTCTTCAGAATTTAGTCTCTATCAAAACTTTATACAGTCCTTTATAGTTTGCATCTCACTTCACAGGTCTCAAATATGCAGGATTGAGAATAAATAAGACTATTCAAGTGGAGAGATCTACCCAGATAGTAAGAAAGATTATTCTATGCATAGACCTACAGAAAAGACAGATTTCTTTATTTAGATGTAAACTGGGGAGAGTTGGTAGGTAGCAGTGATGTTTATGAGCTATTTATGGCCAACTTGTGAGGTGAATTGTGGTTGTTTGTTGTTTTATTCTAGAGAAGGGAAACCTCAATGCATAAAAATATGAGAGTGTAGTTAAACTTATTGGGGGCACAATTTTTCTTACTTAAAATGCATTTTTACATTTTAACCAATGCAATTTGTTTTAAAGGAATACTGAGAAGGTAAGTAATTCTTTCAGATTAGTATTTATTTTTGTCTTAAGAAGCGGTGAGGTTAAATTGTTAACAGAAGATTTTTGACACGACTGTGATATTTTAATGACCCAATCCATTCCCCCAAGGAGTCATTTGGTTTTTAGCTTTTTAACTACTTTTTTTTATTTATATTGAGGAAACAATCAAACTCTCATCTGGGACTTTTTTCATTGACATCAGTATGATTGCTTTGGTCTTTTATGAAGGAGAATTAATTAAGGACACTGATTCATGATTGAATCAGCTTCAACTTTGGTGGCTAAAGAGGTTACTTCTGAGGTGATAACCCCAGCTCTTCTGAACCCGACAGGAGTCATGAACCAGAGATCCCTCCTGCTGCAGCTCACAGCCCAGCATGTTAACATAAATTGAAATCAATAGATGTTGGAATGAAAACACCATGTGCTGTGAACTGGGGTGGCCCAAGAGCAGGGGAGCTATCCCTTCTGCCACCCTGCTCTGTTAAGTTCTGCCAGAAGGGTGGGATGAACATCAGGAAGGGATAGATTTTTCCGTGGTCCATGGTCAGCAAATCCCCTCAGTGTTGTACCATCCTGCTACAGCATGAAAAGCTGGATATTAAATATCACATCAAGCTGGATTTTTGTTAGACTCCTGCATCCACTTGGCTTGGCTAGCACAACTAGTCTGGTTAATTTCAGAAGGAGTTTTGTGGAGGTTTATGGCTCTGCAAAACAATAAGCTAAATTCTGTATAATTTTACTTTGAAATAAGCCAGACAAAAGATATTCTTCCCTGTCCACATCACCATTCCCTGCACAATAAGTATTTTACACATGATTTTAACTCAGAGGTGGGAAGAGAGCCAAGAATGAGCTCCCAAGGTATACAAAACCTTCCTAAATTGGACCGTAATACTAGGAAAAAAAGTGCACAAGCAGATGTGAATTGAACTGATCTTCAAGGGGACAACGTTTGCTTTTCCAATCCTATTCTCATTTCTACAGCTGCTGGTGATTAAAGCCCAGACCATTGCAGCTACTGCCAGTAGAAGAAAAGCCTAAATGCAAGTAGTGTCTCCAAGACAGGAAAAATTGAAAACAAGGTGCTAGTGTCTGGCTGTTAACACCTTAGACAAAGACCAGAAATACAACTGGATATTTTTTTCAAGTGAAGAGACTTTCATCACAGAGGTACATTAAAAAAAACATTGTCCAGTGTCAGTCAAAATTAGTGGTGAATTTGTGCCAAGTTCAGTGAAGTAGGTTCTGCAGATTTTCTTGGAAGAAAATAACATGTGATTACATTCTTCAAATGCTTCTATTTTTGTCTAAAACCTGAGTTAAATATTTTAATAATGAAGGAGGAAAAGGACATCCCAAGTAAACCAGATGGTTCAGGTGCTTTTGGAGGAGAGCAGAGATAGGGACATTTTCTCAACTGCTTTTGTTTTTAGACCCATGACTTATATGCATATAAAGTACCAAATTTCTTTGCCATTAATCTCAATTTCTGAAGGTGTTGTATGTCAATACATAGCTATTTATCTTAAATGAATTTGGCCCAGAAACCTGTATAGATTTGACCTAACATCTACAGTCTACATTTCATCTCAGACCTACCATATAGTCATTTCAGTTAGAACATATGTGATGGCAAAAATGTACAACATTCCTATAATTAGGCATCACAAAACATTTGTCACCATTACTGAGTAGTAAATTGGGAACTATATTGCAAAAAAGTGAAAGACTCACCCAAAAGAGCATCCTCTGTCATTCTTCCCAGCAGAGGCTGATTTCTGTCAGGGATTTGGGTCGGGTGTGGGGCTGTCCTGTCATTATCTCATTACTACGTGCAGCCCTCCCTCTGCTCACTTTCACTGGGAAGGGCGAGGTGGATGAGACACGATCTGGTTCTAACCGATGAGTGACCAAACCACCACAAGTCTGTCTGGTTTTGCCAGCCTCCTCAAGACTGCAGTTCCCTGGGTATCCTTGTATGAATTGCTAAACCTGGTACCACTCAGGGCATGGATTGTTTTTAATTTAAGGAATCCTCAAGGTTTTCACTATTTACAGAGGGCTGCCCCCCATACTGATCATGCTTCTCTCTGCAATGAGTGATGATGCAATTCCTACTGCTTTCCTACCAAATGGGGAGAGGTATAAGGAGTGGCACTTCAGTTCTTATTTTGGTTATGAGTCATCAGCTCTCACCTTAAATACTAGGGCGAGGTCTCCCAGTCAGAAAAAAAAAAAAAAAAGAAAAAAAAAAGCCCTAATCATGAAAGAAAAGTAGCCAAGCCTGGAGAGAAGGTTTTAACTGATAATTATGAGGGGCTTAAGTAATCCCCACATTAATGAAGACAAAACCCCCATAGGAGATGATGTTTTTTTGAAAAAGCAGGGCCTCTACTGGCTTCGAAAAGCCATTGGGGTTGTGCCCACTCATGTAACTCTGTGGCACTGCACAGGATTAGAAAACTTGTTTTAAGCTGTATTCTTTCTGAAAAATTAAATTTTCTGTTTCTCTCCCCCATCACCTGAATTGCTGATAGTTGTAGCAGTACTGGAGTTGCTAATTCTCAGGCTTCTGGAAATAAACTACCACTATTCTGAAGCAGAGACCTGGCACTCGTGCAGAGCAGAGCCCCTGACCCAGCTCCTCCGTGGTGCAAACCTACACTGAGCTGTGAAAGAGGCAGGAAGGAATTCTGATTTATTGCATCTGAAGGGCTGACCCAGAAGCTGGAGTAAATGGGCTTGATCTAGCAATTCCCAACATCCTCACACTCCAGCAGTATTAACGATCAATTAGGAGGCACTTTGTTTCCATACCGCAGCAGCAATAGCTTTAGCCCTCCTTTGAAAGGGCACAAAAGGGCAGAGGGCAATGGCTGAGCAGAGAGATGACAAAATAAAGTGGGGAGAAACCAGGGACTCTTAGGAACCTAACTGCAAATCTTGTAAGAAAATGCAATTGGACAGAGGGGACTTGGTTTCAGATGTAAAGTAAGCTAAATAGGTGAAAGAGTTCTCTTTAAACTGTCATCATTAATTTAAGCCAAACTTAATTAAAAAAATAAACTGAAACAGCTGGGTGTAGGAAGTGGCTGGCTGACCTCAGTGCTGAGGCTGTTTTCCTTTCTCCTTTTAAACCATTGTTCATCAGCTTCCACTTAAGGCAAACCAGAACCGTCAGACTAACCACAATCAAAACCATAGGGCTTGCTGGCATCTAATATTTCTCTCTGTGTCATGACATCCATTGAAAGAAAGTAAGGAGTATCACTGGAAAATTCCTTTAACACATTCACATGGTGCCATGCTATGTTACCTGTATGAGAGGACCAGTGAAATACTTAAAGCCTCAAAAGCATCCTCTGTTCCAGAAGATCTTTGAATGTGCTCATGCGTTTATAACATTTGAGAAGCCATTATTTCAAACCTCTTATTCTACATAAACTTCTGAATAAAAGCAAAATTATTGCTTTTTCCCTGCCTCTTACCATAGCCATCCTTTGTCAGACTGAGGTAAACAGTCAGATCTTTGGAGTAGTTACTGTCTTATGATGTGTGCCTCCAGAGAGTCTCCTGCTACATTTCCACCTGCTTCATCCATGCAGAAATGCCATACAAGTCCATGCTAATGTCTGGAAGGCAGCCTAGTCCAGCTCCGGGTGGAGAACTGTGCTCTGCTCCTCCAGAGGGTAAACAAAGCATCTAACTTACTTGATTTCCAAGTAGTGGGAATATGATAAGCTTGCCCCAAAAAGGTTCTAGTCCTAGTGTCACTGTGCTCGTCCAGCCCAATGGCAGGTTCATTCCTGCACTGTTGTCACTGTGGAGCCCTCTCAGAGGGAAGCACTACTCATGGCTCACCTAGTATTGATTTTCTGTTGTGGGATGTCCAACAGAACATCTGTTTCTATGTGAAAATGCTGGAGTGTTATTGAAACTCATCAATTCTGCAGTAGGAGGAGATTACTAACATACAGCACACTCCCTATACATTTCAAATACAGATCAAGTGATAGTTTCTGAGAGAAGTTATTCCACAAGTAATCAATTACCCTTGTGAAGGAAACAAGATCTCTCAGCTTTTTTCTTAGCTGATAGTCATCAATGCCCTTAAGCACATCCTTTTTACTTTGGTGGGACTTACTAATGTGTCTGAAGTTAATAATATGTTTAAGGTCCATATTTCAAGAGTCTGAAAGACTTGTATAATGTAAATAATCATCCTACCTTTGCAGGGCTTGTCTTGGCTTGGAACAGGCATCAAAAAGTCATTCAGGAGCAGTTATGTTTTACTACATGGAGAACAGAACTTAAGAAAATATTTAACACCACACACAAAACCCAGGATGGACTAATGTATATTTTTGTAGTAGTGAGAAACCTTAAACCCATTCATCATGGTAATAAAATGGTGGTTACCTCCCAGCTCCTGCTGCAGCAGGGAGCACTGGTGCATGCACAGGTGCCATGTACAGACAACAGGTTAAAATATTTTTCAGTATCTCAGTAACATATTGCCACACTTTGGAATTTCTAAAGGCAACTCGAACCAAATATCCCAATCTGCAAAATTTTGATTTTAAGTCTCTTCATTTCTCGTGTTAGTTATCATGTCTAGATTCCCAGTACCACTGTAACAAAGTAGGAGTTTCTGGTGGTTTTATGTGAGTTCTCTATCCCTTTCTAATTCATCTAGTCAATGCATTTTTATCTCAGTGTCACTTGTCCTCCCAGCCCACTGCCATGGCTACCTGAGCTGTCTAAAGGCTTTGAAAAACCTACTGTCATCTCAGGATCGTTTCACACACTTAAAAGGACCATCTATCAATTCACTGTTAAAAAAACACATCAAACTCAAGCCCATGGTGGTTCTGTCTGTGGAAAGGAAATGGTGATCTGCCCATCCAACAAGGATTAAAGTTACCTTGTTCCTTTCTGTTCTGGCTAGCTCCTAAAAATCATCTGTTGCCATTGTGGATGCACTCAGAAGTGTGCAAACCACAGCAGGAGCTTGTGCTGCAAAGGGCAGAGTGTTCCTCAGTGCTGTGCCTGGCTTGTCCCACTGTGGGCTGGGGGAGCACTTACCTGGTGCAGCTCTGGGCTGGGGCACCTCAGAGCAAATCCCAGGGCTTCTGTCCCCTCTGTGGTGGGACTCCTCTCACCTGGAAATGGTGCTGCCTGGCCCTTGCTGCAGGGGAGCCCAGGAACCATGAGATGAGTGGCATGAGCTGCCTTCCCAGGCTCTGCAGCACCTCGTGGAGTTGGAGCAGTGCTAGAAAAACAACCCAGGGAATTTTCCCTGAAAAGCTTTGAAATCAATATTCCAGTAAATCATCAGATGCTGAAGAATAAACAGGTTGTCCCAGGATGAAGCAATTAATTTGTTTTACTCTTTGACCTACTAAAATGCAAAAATTGCTGTGGAATTTACTCTGTGTGACATATTCAAGCAACAGAGCAGTCTCCATTAGTGCTAGTGTTTTTCTAATTACAGCTATAAATAAAAGCTAACCTCCATCCTGATTCAAAATGGATTCCATGGACTGCCAGGTGCATAGGTGATGCAATGCAGAGAGATGAATGCAGCAGCATTTGCATCATCATATCGACTTACAACTCGGGGGTTAATTATTGCATTCTTTTGCCAAGTACAGGGACAGCCATTTTTAGTCATTTCCAAAATGCTAAAAAGAAACTTGACGGCTTCTCATTAGATTAGAATAGACAAGATGCTTGAATCAACAGTGGAATTTTATTAGGGATGCTCAAGTATAAAAACAAGAGCTTTTCATTTTGATATTGTATACTTAATGCTGTATTGATTTGGTTTTATTGACTTTTAATAAAAAAAGTGTAAGTGTTTCTCCGATGGTGTAAATTAATTCTTATTGTGCCACAGAAAACAGAAGACTGCACCACAGTAATTAACATTTCCTGGCAAGGAAACTAAGTGGGCTTGCTGCTGAAATGGGCTTTAAAGCATATTTTGACACAGCACAAAGGCAAGCATATGCCTGTGAGGCACAGTGTGGCAGGCATGGCAATCGCTGTGAGGACTCGGATTGGGGCAGGAGCCCTCACAGCTACACAAGGTCCCGTGTCCCTGAGCTCAGCTGGGGCAGGAACAGCCTCCCAGCCCTCCTCCCGTGCTCTCCACACAGCAGTCTGGGGGTGCTGTGGATGAAAGGTGGACTGTACTCTTCATGTGGCAGCTATTTTGAGGCAGCTCACCAAACTGCAGAAGTACAACCATGAGCATTTCTGATGCTTTCAGTTCTTGGCATCTACACACTATCCTCTGTCATATCCAGGATGCCCTCCGTAGGTGTAGGGGGCTTCTGGGCAGTTCAGCCCTCAGGCCTGGCTGGAGCTGCTGGACACTGTAATGGGCTAAGGAGCTTGGTCCCATCAAACAAGGGGAAATGAACCACCACATACAGCAGTGATTCCAGCATCAGCTGAAACGAGGAAACTGAAGATAAATGCCTCTTCTCCCCCTCCATGAGGCACCTTTAGAGGAGTTGAACAAACTTCAGTAGAATGAAGTCAATACAAATAATTCCTGAAAGATGACAGTTTAACTAAGAAGAAAAAAAACCAACTCCAGGACCTTCTCTCTAAGTAATGAGTAAGGAAAGGGAGGTACAGATAGCTGAACAGATTAATTACCAGCTGGGAGATGAATACTACTGTGTTAGCTACTGTAACTTAAACCAACTCAATCTCTTCTTTTGAGACCATCTACATTACAGACTAATTATAAGCTATGTGCTACAAGACAGGAAGCTTTTCTTAAATAAGTTAAAACACATCCAGTGACAGTGATAAATCCATTAAAAAAAAAGGAAAGCTCTCTATAGCTTTTCTCACACAACGAAGTTTTCTTCTTTTGTACTAAATTGAAAGAAAATTTTGATGAAGTAAATAACATTTTATCTCAGCAAAATGGCTTCACATCAACACATCACCAAAACCAGGAGCTGGTCTGTGTGTACCCTCAGAGAGAATGTAAAAACTGCTGATGAAGACTAACCCTAAAGGTGGAAGTAGCAGAGCATGGAATATTTAAAGGAAACTCAATATGAATAGAGAATCTCTTAGAATCCCTTAGGAAGGGAAGAGCCTGTAACCACCCTGACTGCTGGAACCACTAAGATCTTCAGAATCAGCTGAGAGAACAGCTAAAGTCCAGCCTCCATCTCAGGAATCAGCATCCTTTGGCCTCTCAGGCACCTGGTGTATATCTCTTGTCCTGATCTCCAGTTTCAGGGAAGCTGAAATTGAATTATTAGCTTCCTGGTTTCTGGTTCTCTAGTGAAGATCCTACATCTAGGCAACAGCAGAAAGATATTGTGTAAACAGGCAGAAGATTTCTGTAATTGTTTTCATTCATATCACTTCATTGGAAGTGATATAAAAGTGCAAATTGATAGTGCTTTATGTTTTGTTCAGAGGGACATGGGTTACGTGGATAGGTAAATCTGATCTCTCACCTACTTTCCCCAAAATGTAACTAAAGCTCAGGTTATTGCAGGATACTCCATCCTACTGTTATCTTTCCCTCTCATGCAGACCTTCACATGAAGGTCTTGCCGTGGCATGCAAATCAGACTCAAAAAGAGTGTCCATATGTCATTTAGCCTTTGGTACATGTCATCTAAGAGATACCAATATTCTTGTGAGACCACCAGTGTGTTCCAACTACCTGGAGCAGAAGTCAGTTCTGGGGTGTGTTAGAGGCTCCTTTGTGAAGTTTCTATGAAGCATGTTTCAATAATTTTGGACAATTGAACTAGATATTGTATAGAAATAAAATTCTCAGTCAAGGTAGTATCTTGCTATCTGCTCTACCTATTATCAAACTGATTTTTGCCTGTAAAGGGAAGTTACTGGTGCACACATATTCCCAAGTACTTCAGCCATCCTGCGTGTTGATTACAGGTAGTTCCAAATCAAAGCCTCAGATTCCCAAACCTTGATATTTCAGATAGACTTAGAAATAAAAGAACAAAAAATTTTATTCTGTCAAGGTAATAGTCTATGAGATTAGTTATAATACAAAATTTCTTCTTCATGAGTACCATTTTCCACTCTCAGTCAGTTTTCCAGAAGTCCTGCTACTGGATGAATGACTCAGAAAGCTTTAGACCTGACAAGCACAGCCTATATGAGCAGATGGTACAAATTAAGGAAGTTGTGCTATGTTACTTCAGCCAAGAATCTGAAGTTCAAATTTTTGTCTCTGTTTTTCATATTGCTGTATCTGATATCAGGAGCCTAAATCAGAGAAAAAAGCAGCAAAACTTTTACTGGTATAAGTGGAAGACTGAGATGGGAAGAACTTTGTCCAAACAGGCTCGATAGAAGTCATCTGTCACAAAGGTGACAAAAAGTATTATCAAGCACATGGGCAAGATCAGACCTATACGGCAAGAGCAAAGCCATGGGTGGTTCTAACTCTGCTTGGTAGAGCACTGCATGATCAAAACTTTTTTTTAAATGTTAGGAAATTATATATTCCAATAGGCTGGTACAAAATATATCTATACAGTTCAGTGGATCAAAACATTATGGTGTTAGTCATGCTGATAAGGTTTTGTTACCCTTATGGTGATCTCTAGGAGAAAGAATGTTTGCCTGCAGAGGAGATAAGACAGTCAAACTGCTCTGCTCTTGCACTGCTGTGATTCAGCGGTCAGGAGCTATTTCCACTACTGAGAAGTTCAGGTCCAACAAAAATCCTCTGGCACTCTCAGCTAGTGACTTCATGATAGCTTCAGACAAAGCCTTTTGCTTGAGATAGGATATGAATTGAAACAATCTGGTAAAGAAAAACACTCAGTCAGTATTCAATAGAAGTGCAAATCTAAAAGCTTCCCCCCACCAGACATATTTTAATAAATGCATAGTTACAGGGTGACTATGTTATCTCATAGTTTTCTTGTGTCATTAACTAGAAGAGAGTTTTTAAAAAGTGTCCTCACAGAAATCATATTCATATGTTTTATTATATGTTCCAGCATGGGCACCACTTTAGTTTAATGGTATGTTGGATGATGGTACAAATTTATAGCCAAAGGTTTACATCACAGACAGCTGGAATGAATAACAATAAATTAATTTAAAGTGCTACAAAAGTGCTCCCCATAGTATGCAGTGCTTATGTGCTCAAGGCTAATAATTTATAAATGCACGTCTTTTATAATACTGGTCTAAAGTCCTGAAAGCAGCTAGTTAAAAAACAGTCACATGACATAAATTATTTTTATTAATATTTCAAATGCATGATTAGGGTGGGCACCATGGTCATTAGCATTAGATAGCTTTCGTTTATGATCAAGTGCAATGAAGTAATAGCCAGACAGAGAAACCAGCTAAGCAATAGCAAACGACCATTGGGAGTCCTGGGGTCATTCTTGCTGCTTCTTCCACGTGCTTTTTAGAAGCTAAGGCTGTGTCCCTTCCTTCTGCTTCTCTGTTGTGTTTGTCACATTAGACACTCAGAAGGCTTGAAGAATAAAAAGATGTGCTACTGAGTGCAGTCAGAAGCAGCTGTGCACCTCTGCATGGCTTTCCTTCCACCCCCAAACACCAAACAGAAACGGTGCAGAAGGCAGTGAGGGGGCCAAAGGGTGCTCTAACCTCTGCCCTCATTACACCAGCAGTGCTAATTTCAACACACTGAGTGAATACTGAACTCTAGTACAAGCTCCTGCTTGGGTGGGGTAGGCTACCTGAAAATATTTTACTTGCTTTGGGATGACACATTTTTGGTTCTGTGTCAGGGAATAAGAGAGAAGTTATGCCTCCAGGCAAACAAATATTCACAGTAAAGCATTGTGGAGACTAAAGATCAGGGCAGGCCATACACTTTCCTTTTGGAGCACAGGACTGTTTTCTTCCTAGTGTAACCCAATGTCTTTCTGCAGTCTTCCACAGTGAAAGGGTATATTCACTATTACTAGTGAGGGTAAAAGAGAAACCAGCTCGAATAACTTGGGTAATGTTGCATCTTTTTCCCCAGGGCAGCTCTCTGGCATACCTCATTGCAGGGATGTCACTTGCCTTAATACCACCCTTACTTGCCCCAGGCAAATTTGGCTGCTTCTCACTTTTCTTGGTGAAGATAATTTACTTCTTAAATGCAGAGTTATTAATCTGAGGTTATAGAAGGAGTCTTTCACACTGAAAGAAGGATCATGAATAATTTCTGTGTCTCTTCTTTTGGGCCATTGCCATGTATTAGACTACATATTTGAGTCTTGGCAGATTGAAAAAATATGCACCACAATCAACCCCATTCACTTTGGTGGTTCTTTAGCAAAAGAAGTGGAGTGAGACACAAAGTGGGCACAAGTATCATCATCTGGTCCCTCCCCTCCCCTCCCTCTTTTTAAAGAAAAGAAAGCTGTTTGTGCTACACAGAATTCAAGCTTCTAAGTAACAATGCCTGATTAACTTTCTTTTAGTATCACAAACATTTGCAAATTCATACTCTGTCTCCTCTTCCTTTCTGGCTTTCTTTGAAAGTACTTTGTAATGTAACACGTTTTTCCAGAGGTCAATGGGGACATATTTGCATTTTGATACACTTCAAATTTTTGCCTCCAGCACGCCACTCAAATGCGCTGTGCTAATCAGAAGCCAGTAATGATCTCCTACATGCTTCAAGCGGGTGGCTAGGCATACAAAAGCACCTCAAAATGCAGAATTCGTGAGAGAGCAATACACAGAGTAAAGAGAAATAAATACAAAAAAGGGACTATGCTGGCAAATGCAGTTTGAATTTGTAAGCTGAGGGTTCTGCCTGAAATAAGCAGCTAATGTGTTTATGTGCACCACTGGAGTGATAGAGGGATTGGGGGGGGCTCCTGCCTCAGCCAGCTGCACTGATGGACTGCAGGTTTCTCTGAGCAGATCACTTGTATGTCAATATACCCAGATGAGGCATAAGCATTTCTGAAGGCTTTTTATATCATCAGTGATACCTCGTGTTCTAAATGATCCAAATCCAAGATTAGGTAGGATCTAGGAAAATGGGGCAGCCCCAAAGCACGGGTTTAATCTGTGTGGAGGTCTTTTATTTTTAGCAGTAAGGGTACGTTACACTCAAATTTGCCTGCCCAGAGTGAGGGGGTGTGTGAAGCTGTATGGGAGAGAAAAAACCCCCAGAACTCAGGACATTATTTATTTAAAAACATTTTTTTTAAGCATGAATATCTTTGACAGACAGTCGCAAGAAAACCTGAGCACTTCCTCAGTAACCACTGCATCAGGAGAAAAACTCCTGATAAGCAGATGTTGCTTAGGCAGCAATCAGCCAGGCAGTGTGTGTGTGTGGAGGGGGAGAGGGATGCAGAGAGCCAGAAGACAGGTATTAAGGCACTGTGGTGAGTGTGTGTGTGGCTGCAAAGGATGGCAAACTGTGTGTGAGAAAATGACATATGAGCAAAGCCAAGCTGCTCTGCTGAGTATTTTAAAAGAATTTTTAAGAGAAAGCAGCAAGAAGAAACCAGGAGAGAGAGACTAAAAAGACAAGGCAGGAATGACCAAGCAATTGCACGTCTGGGCTAACAGCAGCATAAGGCAAGAAATCCAGGCATCAGGGAAATAATTTGAAACCATATTGATTCGTTTTGGAGGTGAGAAAAAGCAGATGCACTCAGCTACTATGGAATGGCTCTGACAGCAGCTACAGCTGCTTGATTTTACTTGTATTTTTTTTAATTGTCACGAGTTTAATTCACAGAAAGCTGGCACTGTCAACCCAAACTAGCCTGTTCCCCTCACTGCAGCAGCCGGAGCTGCCATCGGAGCGCGTCCCGGCCAGGCAGCGCCTCCAGCCAGCTGAACCTCAGGCAACGCCAGAATGGAAGGGGAGAAAGAGAGGGACAGGGGGAGGGCAGCGGATCAATGACCGAAATTCACCCGCTCTGGCCATTTGCAGTGATCTGGGAGCGTTTGGAGGCAGGGATGGTTCAGAGCCCATCCATCTCCAGGGCAGACAGCAGCTCTTTATTCCCGGGAACTCTGCCCAGCCCTGTCCTGGGCAGCGCACAGAGCAAGGCTGCAGGGGAGACACGAGTCCGGTGCTGCTCTGTGCTGCTCCTTTCATCTAGAAAACAGGAGGGGAATTGCACCTGACATGGGAAAATAAGTGGGTTTAGTATTCTGCAGGAAATCCTATGTGTTGGGGAGAGAAAGGGTGGGCATTTCTACACGGAAATACTATATCAGGTATTGCATGCACTGCTTCCAGTAAAGCAAGCACTGTGTCAGGTGGGCCTCTGCTCTTTAGATTTGTACTGATACCTTAATTCAGCTGGTCCTTCATCTATTTATCCAAAGATGTAGTTATAGAATTTGTAGAGACACCATGGCTGAGATCTCCAAAGTACTGCTTTTCTGGAAGATGGCCCTAGGTGAATTATCCTCAGTCACAGAGTGAACCTGATCCTCAGGTAAGGTTTCTGAGTCTTCCCCAGATTCAGATTTTCCTCATGCAATCAGCTTATTCTCTGTGGAGTGTGGTTTCAGACCTACAAAATTCAGTTCAAACTCTGAGCCTAGCTATAGCGTGCAGTCCAAAATTTTCATTTTCTGTTAAAAAAGAAACCAGACTCCACAACACTGAGGTCAAGGGATGTTCAGGAAGGTTTCCTTAAGAATAAAAATAGTACTGTTTTATTCAATCTGAAATGAAATTTGGTCTGGCTTTA
This sequence comes from Trochalopteron elliotii, assembly GCA_024734555.1. Lineage (NCBI taxonomy): Eukaryota > Metazoa > Chordata > Aves > Passeriformes > Leiothrichidae > Trochalopteron > Trochalopteron elliotii. The sequence goes on from JANPWX010000054.1 coordinate 6,683,692, forward strand.
TTATTTCTGGAAACAAAAATCTAGCCTCTCTTCTGAATTAAACCCCAACTGCTCTCACAGTACCTCAGATACTGTCCCATCCTTCCTGACTCCAAGAACCTCAACTGTAACCAGGTAGGGGAATTTGTACGTGTGTGCTCACTGGCTTGGAGTTTCACAAACATCTGCTGAAGAGCATCTTATTTGTATGAAATGTGAGTTTGGCATAAAAAAAGACAGAAAATTTCTATCAGGACAGTTTTCCTGAAGAAAATGGCTTTCAGGAAGATAGAATGCTTTGTAACTATATAAAATTCCATTTTCCATAGAAAATGTGTATTTGGGTCAAAATTTAATATTCACTTCACTGAAGGTACATTAAAAAATAATCAAACATTGGCCTAACTGGCATTAATTTGCTTTTTTATAGGCTACACTGAGGAGTGTAAATCCAGAGTAACTTCCTCAGCCTTTACCTTATCCTGTTGCAAATAAGTTTGAAATCTCAGTCTGGTTTTTGTGATGAATATCTTTACTTTCTAGGTATAAGCATAAAGACAAAAAATGTAACAAAACCCCCAGTGTGATTCAAACCAAAAGGCTTGATGGATTCTGCATCAGGACTGTTGTGCAGAGTTCCAACTCCCAGTGGATTTGGTTTCAGTACCAGTGGTTAGAACATGTCAGAACGTGCAAATTTATAATTTAAAGTAAAAACATACAGCCAAGTACTTAAAATAATTGCAACTATATTTTTATCTGCTATAATTCGAAAATGATCAGTGTTACACAGAACACTGGCTCAATTTTAAAGGTTAGATATATCTTCCACTAAATTAAACATACCCTGAAATACCTTTAGATCTGATGACTGAGTAATTTAACAGCATCTTAGCAATACTGAAACATCTTTATAAGTCTGTAGATTCATTTGTTGACCAATATATTTTCTTTTTCACTTGCTAAAAAATTTAATCCTTTGCTTTAGATAAAGGATAAAAATTACCATGAGATAGGGTGAGTGTCTTGTCTTCAGAAAACCACAGACCATTCCCACAGAAGGCAAACACAGGGTACAAAATCTTTGTATTACTGGAAGTACTTCAGGATCTGGATTATGAGTCAATGGTAGTTCCCTGCATGGATTCAAGTGGAAAAGTTAGTTATTAATATGCAAATGCTGCTTTTTATTTTTAATTCATCTGGTTTGCAGCAGGCCAGATCATTTCATCTAAAAGTATCAGTTAAAATGATCATGAGTGCTGCACTGCTTTAGCGTGACAGGTATCACTTTGAGCAGGATCTCTTGTAATTGGCTTTTTATGCTTTTCCAAAGGGGTGCCAATTTTCTGCATCTGATAAATAACTAAGTTGGCGTAATTCTGTTTTCCAAGGCAAATATACAAAGTGAAGAAAACAGGATGAGAGCAAAGTCATCCCTAGTGTAAACTCACTGACTTCAGTGGTATTACAGTAGAAATACTCACAGATTGGGGTTTCTTATGCAAAAACTGACATGAATTGTGCCTAATAAGAAAGTACCTTAAATCATGCCTTGGGCAAAATAGCTCAGTTAATCCCAAAATGTTGTTGCAAGAAAATCCCTTCCTTTCCACAGTTTTCTAAGGGAGTTATAAGGCATGTTACATAGCCAAGCTTTTCCAAGGACTTTAAATAATTTCTTTTCTTGATTCAGATCAGCCTAATATTTTTGTGAAGCATTTTATTGGTTCATTTTCATCTTCTTCCCTCTTCCAGTAACAAACCAAATAGATTTACAAGGGTACTTACTGCAAAACTTCACAGCTTCTCAGTCAGCTCTTGCGTATATTACAGAAAATGCCAATTCTGCTTCCTTGTCTCTAAGCCCCTAAAATAATCTGGGCCCCCTTTTAATTCTGCTTGTATGAAGTCAGGAAACATTTTCCCAGAGTTACATGAGCACTAAGTAACACAGTTGCCCAGAAATGATTTTTAAAATTTCAGTATCTAATAAAACCAAAAGAAAATGAAGTGAAAATGGCCAATGTAATGAAACTCTGGCACTCAGTCAGAAGTTAGGTGCTGAGTTTTACTTTCACTTTCCTGACCTACCCTTTCTAAAATACTATGAGAGAAAATAAACACTGAGATGACAATACTGAAATAAACCCCAAAACCCCATTTCAGAAAAATCTCTGCTATGATTTTTTTTCCTCTGTAATTGACATATACACTGGTAAATCTTTTTGACAAAATAATATTTACAGACAAAAAGGATTCTGTCAAATGATTTTCAGCCAGCTTTACAAAGAATCACTACTGTGAGAAAGAAAAAAACATTATCCTTCCCAATGTGTCTGTGTGGTGTGACCGTGCCCATTTGTGACTAACCCTCTAGCCCAACAGTTTCAGGTTTGCCCCAATGCTGAGTGATTGCTTGCTTTCCTACTGATTCCTTTCATTTCTGAAGATGGTAGCTTTCACATGAACTGAGCATCCTGCTCCCTATTCCCTTCACAGCACTTCCATGTGCAAAACAGCAGCCACAAAAGTCTGCTCTGCTTTGCTGCTGATGTGCTGTGTATGAAACCCTCTTGCAGTGCTGGCAGTCTGAAATATTGCTGAGTAGGGGCAGCAGGAGCTGGATGTTAATGATTTGCCCCCTCCCAATCATTTGGGTTCATTGATTTCTCTAATTAAATATGCATTCCACTTCACCATTATTCCCAGTGATCGCATTTAATCTCGACAACAGGGCCAGAGATATGAGGGCCTTTGCTTACAAGCTGCTTTTGCAAGCCCTGCTGTTCTGCAGGGGCTCCTGGATACCTCCAGGTATTTGTCCCATGGTGTTTGGCTGCATCCTCCCTTCCTCACTGAACTGTTTTCCCCTACGTATTCAAACCTCTCCTCCTTTCAGCTGAGCCTTCCAGCTTTGCTTTAGAGGGCTGGAGCTGCAGCTCTGTCTGACAGTCGTGTATGTAAAGCTGATTTATTTGGCTGCTGTGGCACTGTGCCAGAGAAGAGGCTGTCTGAATGGTGAGGCTGTAGGGAAACTAATTGCATGATGGACTGCAGTTACAGGAGAGTCTTCACTGTTTGCTTCATCTAATCACATTTGCTACCAAGGATTTTTCTTGTTTGGCCCCTTTCCATTGTTTGAATTGGAAGATTGGAGGAATACCAGGTTTACCCAGGGATGGGCTTGGCTGATTGGTTCCCAGGCCTGTATCACTAGCTTGTGGGTCCCTTCATATATATGTTAAAGACACTGGAACACTGTCACTGCTGTGAGTGCTCCCTTGCTTTCTCATCTCAGACTGGGAGGCTTTGAACTTGCCAAGCTCTAAGTTCAGCACTCTTGTTTGTTCTACTTGTGCTGTTGAAGTCACTAATCTCAAAATGTAGGGCAGGGAGCTGTTTGGGTTAGCAATTGCATCATCTTCAACAGAGAAAACAGAAAGCCTTGCTTTCTGAAGAAATACAGGTGAGCTAACAAGAAAAGGATTTCCCTCTGCCTTGCTTTCAAAAGTCTTTCTGAGCAGTGAGCCTGAACTGAAACCTTAGGCTGCAAAATACCAGCCTGTGGAGAGACCAAAATCATGGAAGAACTCAATGCCACCAGATCACCTTTATTTGGGCCATGCTCCATTTCTTTGCAAGCAAACATGCCTTGTTAGGCATTTACATGACAGAAAAGCAGCCATACTTCTGCTTGTCTTTACTGTTCCTACTCTGGGAAAGAGTGTTGGTAAACAGTGGGCCTAATGATAAGCTGAGTGATTTCCATCCTCAAACCACAGCTCCCTCGGGGCCAGTGCCAACCACTCTTCCTCAGTAGCACCAGATAGTTTGTTACTCTGCTTCCATGGCAGCATTGATGCTGTTTCCATGTTGCTGGTGATCACATTTTTCATTTGAGAGGTTTATGTTTATCTTCCTTATGGGTACCAAGTTGAAGTCAGCATTGACTGCTACCAGACTAGAGAAACCTGAGGTGAAAACTTCAAGTTTCTCCTGATTCCACCATAAAACTTTCTCCATGGCCACCACCTGCCTCCTGAGAGATGAGTGCAGAAGCTTGAGCCCAGACCATATGCTGCCACAGGGGAATGGCTGCATATGGCTTTATGCATATTTTGTGGACCCCTTATATGCAATAGTTTTAGAACCCAGCCTGATTTAAGTCACTTTCAGGTAACCTTCACCTGTTACATGTTTCAAATTGGACATATATCACTCAGCTTTTCATTCTTAGCTGGTGTTACTCTACCTTTTTCTTTGCATAAAATGGAATTAATCTGCTGATCCTTTCTTTTTGAGGTCAAGGAAAGTATCCCATCAACTTCACTGAGCAGTGAACCAGACCTGCTAAATTTCAACTGTCAGGCCAATTTCCTCCCCTCCTTCATGGTCTCAAAGGCATATTGGAAGGTGTATGCTTGCAGCAGTCTACCTGAGTTCTAGGAGGTGCTCCCTCTCAAAGCCAAGATCTTCAAATGGAAGCCTGCACCCAGTGGTAACAGCCAGCAAGCAAAGGGCAATGACAGCTGGAGCTCAGTGCAAAAAGCCAGTCTGACACCTTTGCTATGTCCTCCCAAAGAACTCAGAGAGAAACTTCTGTGGGCTGAAATCTTGTTTACAACCCGTGGTGATCTTTCTGCAAGGACAGAGTAATTTTAAAACAAGATTGGCTACATCTTTCTCCATCTCCCAAGATAGCCACTAGTAACATCTCTGCAATTTAGGCCATCTCAGGATGTCGCAAATTTCTATCTTGTTCCCTCATTCGTGAATTTCAGCCCAAGCTTGAGGAAGTTCAGCCAATACATCACCTTAGATCTTCCCCATACACTTCCTCATGTAGGAAGCTGCAAACCTTGCCAAAGCCCCAGGCAGTCACTTTTCCTTTGCTGGGCTACACTTCTCAGCAATAAGGGGCAGGATGACTCGGACAACAGAAACATTTACCAAACAAGACAGGATTGCAGAAGTTTTCAGAACCTGGACTTCTGAGTAGGAAAGGTTTGGGGAGTTACAGTTTCTGGGGAAAGTGGAAAAAAAGGAAATAATTAAACCAGAATGATGAGTAGAGATTTATTTTGATATACCCAATCATAAATTTTGGCAGAGTAGCAGAGTCTGGTTGTCCCTGTGATACTGCACATCAGTAAGCCAGGACTGCTCCTGTGATATTCTGTACAAACTAGACCTTATTTTCCTCTCCTTGTCCTAACCATGAATTTTTCAACTCACAGAAACACTGCAGATTTGATAAGCAGGAAAACTACAAGAAAAAGCTAGATCAAGACAAAACACATATGCTGCCTGGTCACATGATGGTAAGAGTAGATACAGACTTTGTGGAGCCTGAGGACATTCAGAACATTGTAGAAACACTGCAGAAAAGAGCCAGTGGCTGTGCCACTGTACTGGTGGCAGCTTTGAAGAGAGCAGGTCAATGTAGTAGATTTCTTCTACACAGTGAATACCAACAGTACAAAATGCACGGATGTACAGAAACCCATTTTCTATCAGTATTTTTTTGTGCATCTCCCTCTAAGCCCTTGCATAGTTTGAGCTGCACATCCTCCTCACATACCACACACCCCCAGATTAGCAGTGCTTATCTCGTGTGTGCCTGGGGAGCATGCGCCGGCCCGCCTGGGCAGGGAGCTCTTGGCCAGCCCGCACTCATTTTTCTGGGTCCTCCTTAAAGGCAATTAGCAGCTTCCCCCTTTAACTTCAGAGGGCAAATTCAATCATAGAATAACCTTCCTGCAGTCGGTACAATTAGCAGGAATGCGTTTGACCCCGGCTTCACCTTTTCTGAAATGCAGTTCCTGGTACAAAGTGTTGCAGGGCTCTTGAGAGTGACCTGCTAGGAGTAACTGGATGTCAAGATCATCGTGGGAAAACAAACAAATCCCCAAATAACTGGAATGTCCTGAACTAGAAATTGGCACAATAAAGGTAGAAATAATTCTTGTTTTCACACGTTACTTCTCCTTTCTCATAATACAAAACCAGTGCAATGCACCACAGCCCTCACCCCAAAAGTGTTCCGTTACCTGTCGTGTCTTAGAAAAGCACAGCCAGAAGTTGGGGTTTGATGGCTGCTGCATTGTGGAAATGTAGATATCTGCTTTCACAGAGACAATGACTGAAACACTCCTCGGTGCCATGAAGAAAGTGAAAACCTTTGGTTTCATACGTATTTTTCTTATGCAGCTTGATATTTAATTATTTTTTCCTAAGGAAACAGCAACAACAGCAATCTGCCTAGGCTTACACTGCTCCTCTATTCATATGCAGAAAAGAACCATCTATCTTAGAGCTAGGAGGCTGGGATTCCTAAGTCAGAAGGAAAGTCCTGGACACCCAACAGACCAGCAGTGCTGGCATGTGTCACCCAGTCTCAACTGTGCTGTACTCTGGGCACAATATTCTTATTTCTTGAGAAATACAACACACACTGCCCTGCCCCTTCCATGTGTATGTACAATGACCTCTCTTTTCCATGTCATACATGGTCTAATCCTTTTTCTTGAGCATCATTTGCACAGTAATCCTTTTCCTTCTGTGACAAAGTAGCATTACTCCCTTTACTCCACTGTCACTTGTAGAACAATCCCTTACTTCTAGCAGCATGCAGGCAGAAATCCTTTATCTTTGTGCCAAACACAAAGTGACCATCTCTAACTTGCATCCCATATGTTTGACAATGAAGCCCTTATATTAATTCTATGAAGAACACACCACAGTCTTTTTATTCCCAATTTATCCAAACACAACTTTCATCTGGCCACTGCACAGTGTAAAATACAGTAGTGAAAAAATGCAAGGTATACAGCCCAAAATTTTTTAATCTGTTTTGAAAACTTCAACTTTTTCAAATGTTTAAATAGAGAGACAAAACCAGGTATATGGATATTCTAGCATCTTTGCCATTACTTTTTTTTTTAGTTTTGCTCCTCTCCTTTTTCAATTACATGATGAAAAATTATCATGGGGAACAGGAGGAAGGGAGGAATTTGGATGTGAGTCAGAATGTAACCCGAATGTGGCCTTTTAAATTTCTCTGGCTTGGGTGCTTTACATGTGGAAGATTTTTTTTTTTTTTAAACTAAAAAATGTTTTGGCTTAACACACACACTCCCACCCCACTTGCATCAGACCAGTTGCCAAGGCAAATCAGAGTGAGAAGATAAGAGAGCAGTGACCAGGACTGCCAGTGTCATCAACTGAACAAGTAATTTAGCCTGCTTTACTCTGAGCCCTATCCAAACTCAAACAGATACCTGTTTAACCAGGGCTTAACAGGAAAGCCCTACCTGTTCTCCCCTGAGAAGCTGCAGCTAGACAGGAATCTGGTGGGGGTTGGGAATCAGCCCCCTAATTTGATATCCCCTGTACACAGCAGCATTGCATTTAGTGATGATTTGGGTTTAAGTGAGCCTCTTTATTTCTTTGGGATGCCTATTTCCACCCTGCTGCACAGCATGCTTTCAAAACAGGGTTCAATTAAATAAATGCTAAGTGTGACCTTTCACAGAACCCCCGATTTAGACCCATTGATTCTAAATGGGTTTTGCCTGCCCTTGAAGTGCCATATGTCTGCAAGGTTTGGTTTGGCACTGCATCTTTGGTTACTGCACACAACTTCCTTGTAACAGGGCTGACCAATACCTCTAGGTGCTCCTGTGTCTGACTTGCTTTGACATCCCGTGTGGCTGGTGCATTTGAGGTGCAAGATTTCCTGTGTTTGCTCTCAGAGCAGTTGTGGTCAGTGCCTTTAGCTCCTGACTGGTACAGCCACAAGGGCTGCTGAATGAAATTCCAGGTGGAAAACCACCACTGCACTTCCTAAACAAAGATAATAATTATGGTAATTGTGTCACTTTAGCATTTTTTGCTTGTGTCTATGAACAAATGGTGTGAGACAATGAGAACAGCAGCTTCTTCCCTTCAAATTAAGTCGTGCTTTGGAATAGCAGGGTAGATAGGATAAGAATTTTTGTTTGCTATGTTTTCTTCTGCATCTTTTCAGTGGTGCATTACACAATCACCACAATTCTTCACCTCTACTGTCACTTTTATGGCAGTGTTTTCCTTTTCCTCCTCTTCAGTCATGGGCATGCTAATCTTTTGTGTCACAAGCAGCACAGCCCCTCCTTTATATGGGCCTCCTCTTGCCTGTGCACAGTCCTGAATTATACAGTTAAAAGAAAAAATCGTTTCACCTACAAAATGTAAAACAATGTAATTTTGCCACTGTTATTTTTATTTCCATTACCACTAAATCCAGTCTGGATTGAATAATTAAGCAGCTATTTATGTCATGGGTTTCAGTGCTGAATGTAACTCATTAACCCCGCAGGAGCAAGGTCCTTGAATTCTGAATAATTCTGGGACTAAGCTGTGATGAATCAGGACTGAGATAAGAGCCATGCATCTCTAAAAAAAATCTGGAGCGTGTTCTTGGCACTCGAGGTTTTTCTGTGTTGTAAGGAGTTTCTGCTCTTCCTTTTTTTTTTTTTTTTTCCCTCATTCAACTGACTGTCATGGGAAATGCAGAAAACCTCTACTTAGAAAAACTGTTTGTTATAGTTCATTCTATTATTTTCCTTTTTTCCCCCTCTGAAATATTTGTATCTAAAGAGCACCTTACCATTCTTTGAGGCTCATCTATTCACATTCCTTATGCTGTGCTTGGAATTGTCATAAATCTCACTCTGGTCTCATTTCTTCCTTCAGATAGAGCCTTATTAGCTGTAACTAGTCTTGGACATGCTGATACAGCATGGTTGGGTGAGCACAATCAGTAGCAACATTCCTGGCACCAGCTTGAGTGTGCTGGCCTGTCTTTACACCTAGCAAGCTGTGGGGCCAAACTGGTCTGTAAACTAAAGGTGGGCAGTTCTCTCCTAATACATCAGTTGCTGCTGGAAGCAAGGGCATGAATGTTTTCTACATAACACAGTCCATTTCAAGATCTCTTCCATAACAGATACTTGGGAGGCAAAATGGCAGCTCCACCCACAGATGCACAACTCTGCAAAATAGTAAAAGAAAAGTACCTCTGGGCATACACAACACCCTCCCCAGATAAAAATTCATAGTATCATAGTATAGTTGGAAGAGATCCACAAGGATCATCTATTTCTTGGCCTTGGACAGGATCATCCCCAAGAGTCACACCATGTGCCTGAGAGCATTGTCCAAACACTGCCTGAACACTGTCAGGCTGGTGCTGTGACCACTCGCTCTGGGGAGCTGCTCCAGTGCCCAAACCTCTGGGTGAGGATTTTTTCTCCCTGAGGAAGAAACAATAATTGATTTCTGATTAATATACAGAAAGTCTCCTATAATTGAGATGGTTAACTTACAATGAAATTCTTTATGAGCCACGGCTTTGGCTCATCTGAATGGCTTCTGTGCAGCTTTAGCTTTGCTTTATGGACCTCTAAGAACATAAGGCCTCACCATTTAAGCAGGACCTGTAGCTGGTGCTGGAGATTGGAGGGGCCTCCTGAAGTAAGACACTGACCTGTGAAGGACCCATTGTCTTGAGAATACTGCACCAGTGTGAAACCTACAAGAAAACGTAACCACAGCAGAAACCAGCTTGCACATCTGTGAGCTGCCTCTAGCTCCTCATAAACAAAAGCTGTAACTTCATTGCCAAAGACTGAAAGAGCCCTAAGAGAGACCTGTTGTCTTACATGCAGGAAACCTCGTTCCCACTTTCTCCACAGAAATAGCAGGAGTGGAGAAAGTCTGATGCTAACAAGTCCTGTCCCCAGAATCCCAGCCCACCCGCTTGCTGGGGAGGCTTTCAGTGGACTTCAGCCACCCATGGTGGGTGAATAACTTAATCAAAACACTACAGATATGAACTGCTGGTGTGCCCAACCCAGGGTGCTAATGGTCAATGGCTGACATGACCAAACTTCATGTACCTGCATGCGGCTTACAGCCTGGGTCATTCTCAGTGGCCTGTGTGCTTGGGGTGAGCCCCTGCTGTCTTTTGCATATTGGGAGCCAGCTTGTTCCCTGAAGCTGTGGAGGCACGGGCTACTTGCTGAGAAGGACCTTGCTTCAGCCTTGGGCCATGAAAGCAGGTGTCACACTGCCACCCCTGCTGCTGCCACTGCCATCTAAGCAGGACCTGTAGCTGGTGCCAGGACGTGTTTCACTAAGCAGGGGTGTTGCTGAAGCTACTCTGGATCAATGGGCAATAGCTGTCCCTTCCCATGTGGAAATGCCACGTGTTTCTGAAGGATTGGAGACTGCTACTGAGATCCCTGGTATTGTACACGACCTGCCACAGTGACAGGTTCTCATCTAGACAGGAGATATGTGTTTCTCAAGAGAGAATTACAGTCTGGGGAGGCATTCTGTGGGCTCAGTGTGTACAGGAAACAGCAAACAGAAGAAGTCTGTGGTGTTGGAGAGGAACATGGCACAGTTGCATGAGTCAGTCTGGTATCAGAGTATTAGAGAATAAATTGCACTACCCCCAACCTTAAGGACTGCAGATAATGTGCAGCAATGAAGTTTTATCTGTGCTCAAGTACATATTTTTTATGCAGCTAAAGCTATGTCACAGATGTTTCTCACTAGAATAGATTTTGCCTTTGCTAATCCTGTATTAATCTGCTGGTAGAGCTATAGCTGCGTGATTACCAGCGGGCTCCTCGCAGAGAGGAGCCCCTGGTCACTGAGGGCACAGTTCCTCCGCCTGTCCCCCGGCAGAGCCGCGGTCGGGGTTCAGGTTTGCTGTGCCGGGGAGCACCCCGCTCCTGCTCCCGGTGCGGTGCTCTGCCAGGAGAGGGAGCTAGGACTCTGGGATTCAGGGCCTTTGATGTTTGATGCTCTCTAACCATGACGGCTGTCCATCGTTAATTTAGGCTTTGCTGTGTGAGTGAGTGCACGTTCAGGGGGCTCGTGATTTTCTCTGGAGGCCACCAACTGAAGAGGTGCTTGGTTCCTGCCAGAACTCAGAGGACTCTGAGGCTCTGAACTGTGTTTTGAGGCTCTCAAGTCCCTTTTTTTGACTGCTTCACCAGCTGAATTCCAATGGGAGTTTGGACTGGGTGAGAAGGAAGTGAAGCCTACAGATTCTGGAATCATGCAGTAGGTTCAAAGCCACTGCTGGAGTGGAGGAGGCAACCAATGGGTGCAGAGCAAGGCAAGCTAGGCTGGGAGGAGGGAAAATTTTTGGTTAAGGCTACCATGTGGCAAACAGATGTTGGACAACATTTCTTTTAACCTAAGAACACATCAGCCTTCTTCCCCCTGCCATATATGTGTTTCATTTTGAACAAGTAACTGGCAGCTGGAGAAAGTTAGTAGAAAATGCTTCGACTATATTCCAGCACTTGCAACAGCAGCAAAATTACCTATTTCCTATTCTGCCCAAGCTTTCTGTCTCCTTTCTTAGATATTGTTGGCCTCAAGTCAAGTTTTGCATAAGTTATGTATCAGAAAGGGAATAAGTGGAGCTCTAACCTTGTTTAAAGTGTAGGAAAGGGAGTTTAAACAAAGCTGGCAGAGATACTGACATAACTATTATCTAGGTTCTGGATGTGGTTGGGCCTGCTGGTAAGAAAACAGGAAATAAGTGAGAAAACAACTGTTAAAAATGTGAAAACCAGCCAATTCTGCAGGGCTCCACTCTGTGTTCAAAAGTCTGTAAGTACTGATAAAAGAGCACACGTGATGTGAAAGTGCTGTGTCATTATCACTGGCCCTTTCAGTCTTATTATTGTTTCAGTTTTCTCTGAGTTATGAAGTCTTGCAAGAGAAGAGCATGCTAGTGAAATCTAGTAGTGTTTCCTAACTGATTTGAAAGTAAGAACAGAGTAATTAGTTTGGGACAGCTTTGGAGGTTAGAAGAAGAGCTTCTCAGACAGAGCTGGATTCTGTTATCCAGGAAGGGGCCAAGCTAGAGAAAATATTGTTGAATAAAGCACAGTGTGAGCAGACACTGGAAATAGTAAATAGTAAGGGAGGCTCCTTCCTAAGAAAAGCATTTTATTGGCTCTGTATGAGTCAGAAAAATCCTGTGATCTATTGCCCTCATTGCACATTACTCTGTGGTCCAAGGGGTTGGCTTTGGCTGTTGGTGGCTGGGAGGCACCAGCAGGCACTGCAGAGCACTGGGAAAGAAGCTGCTCCCAGAAGGGTGGCCAGCAGCCATCGGGGTGCAGGAGGGTTTGTAGCCAGGCCCCCAAGTTTATGGCTCTTTGCATTTCTATCTTCACAAAGGGCTCTGACTGATGGGGATGAATGGTATGGAGTTGTGCATGCAAGCACCGTGGTTGTGACTTCCTATCTCCGTACCAG